>OY755216.1:24097536-24369087 GCA_963576765.1 Draba incana
CACCAGATGAGTTCAGGAAAGCCGATTCAGAAACCTTCGTGACCGGACTCGTCACATCCGAATACGGTTTCGCCTCTTCGATACTAAACTGATCTTAACTCTATTTACATTAACCATCTCATTAAGGAGTTAGACCTGGACACTTCTGCCTTTCTTTTTACCCCTTTTAGTGTCTTGAATGGCCAGCTCATTTTTAGTTGATACCCTACCTAAGCCCTTAACCTCTCTTTCAGACCACTTGCACTTCTTTTTCTATGTTCCCTATGCAGATATGTGTAAAAACGTCAGAGATAAAAGGGTTGACGCAATTTTCCAATCACTAGAAGATGCGAAGACCAACACTAGAAGAAAGGAGTACAACAACGGATTTACAGAAGAAATTACAGAGAGTTTTGCCGATCCTTGGAAGCTTATATTACGGTAAAATTGCGTGCCTTACTTGACTATGAATCCATTTCCCCCTTTCGAAAAACATGTATTTTCGTTATTCTTTTTAGATCTACATCTTTATCCTATGTAAAAGAGCGATGACGGCCATAGTGTTCTTCTCGATCTTTGTGCTCCAAGTTCCACCTATGCCGAACACTTATCTATCACGAATTTACTGTTTTATCAACTTCTCTAGTAGCTCCATGTTTCATAACATGTAGAGTTGTTGTATGCTTGATATAAAGTTATTTTAAAGTCTTTTGCGTGCATCTTTTAGATCTTTATTGTATTTGCTTCTAGATTGATTCCCTGTCTTTATTCGTGCTTTAATGCTTGATCTAACTTAGCTACCTAGAGATCGATCATAGGCCGGTATCGATTCCAAAAGATTTAATATCGACCGGACAAAATATTCGATGGGCCAAGCGTCTTAACAACCTAATCAGTTAGTTAAAGAGTTTGGTGAACAATTAGATCCCAATCTTAATGCGTGAATCCACCTTATAATAACCCTGCGAAAGCTGAGTCTATTAGGAACGGTTTCATAGGATTCAGAGACTCGAAAGGGGAATGAACCTACCGCAGTGATCTGAGTTCTAGAACACAAGTTGCATCTCTTTAAAATCCAGTGTAGAATATGTTGCGTAAGTTCTTTAGATTTCTTTTATCTTGTGTGTTTTGATTTATCTATCCCTTTACTTTTATTGCATTTACGAAAACCCCAAAACCAAATATAAAATCGCTTACCTTATTCTGCATCATATAGATTTATAGCGTAACAATAGTCTCCTGTGGATCGACCCCTAAGTACTATAATTGTCGTATGTGCACTTGCAAATTAGGGTTTATAAATATTAAAACCTACACATGCAACCTTAAATTGCGTGTCAAGATTAAGGCTTCAAGCTTGTCTTCTTGTTGAGTTGAACAGGGGCGGCCATGGGGGTGATATAGGCTAATTCGGTGGCACATGGTGGTGAGGAACACTTCCTTGAGTCCCCCAAGATGGTTGTTGTTGATAAGAATCATGGTTGTACCAATTGTTGTAAGGAAAATGTTGTTGATGGAATTCATGGGGCATGGGGATGTAATCTCCATTGGAACTCCTTCTTGTCGCCATCTTCCTAGGGTTTTGTTTCTGATGTTCCATTGATAGATCCCCGAAACACACTTAAATAGAAAAACAAAAACGAAAAATTAGCAAAAAGGAAAAAGGAAAAAGAAAAAAATAAAAAAGGAAAAACAAAATAGGCTTATCCTTTATCAAAAATTTATAGGTAAGCGAACTAGTCCTTGGCAACGACGCCAAAAAATTGACACGCAATTTAAGGTTTCATGTGTAGGTTTTAATAATTTATAAACCCTAATCTGCAAGTGCATAGAAGACAATTGTAGTACTTAGGGGTCGATCCATAGGAGACTATGTTGTTACGCTATAAATCTATATGATGCAGAATAAGCTAAGCGATTTTATATTTGGTTTTGGGGTTTTTGTAAATGCAATAAAAGTAAAGGGATAGATAAATCAAGACACACAAGATAAAAGAAATCTAATGAACTTATGCAACATATTCTACACCGGATTTTAAAAATATGCAACTAGTGTTCAGGAACTCAGATCACTGCGGTAGGTTCATTCCTCTTTCGAGGCTCCGAATCCTATGAAACCGACCCTAATAGACTCAGATTTTGCATGGTTATTACAAGGTGGATTCATGCATTAAGATTGAGATCTGATTGTTCACCAAAATCCTTAACTAACTGATTAGGTTGTTAAGACGCTTGGCCCATCGAATATTTTGTCCGGTCGATATCGATACCGCCATATGATCAATCTCTAGGTAGCTAATCTAGATCAAGCATTAAAGCACGAATAAAGACAAAGAATCAATCTAGAAGCAAATACAATATAGATGTAAAAGATGCAAGCAAAAGACATTAAAATAACTTTATATCAAGCATACAACAACTCTACATGTTATGAAACATGGAGCAACTAGAGAAGTTGATAAAACAATAGATTCGTGATAGATAAGTTTTTGGCATAGGTGGAACTTGGAGCACAAAGCTCGAGAAGAACACCATGGTCTTCATCGCTCTTTTACAAAGGATAAAGATGAAGATCTAAAGAGAATAACGAAAATACATGTTTATTATTGATTTGTGGTGCCTAGGACTACTCTCTTTCTCTCAAGAGGCTAAAAGCAAGTATATATAGGTGTTGGAGGAGTCTCTAGGTCGGTCAGCTTCTAGGGTTTCACCTCGGACAAAAACGTCTTTTTGTCGATAAGTGACCAAAGGTGGCCACGGCACCGGACACGGGAATGTGTCCGGGGTCTGGGCCATTTTCATCTCTTTGTTCTTGGCTAGGATCACGGGCACTGGTGCAACCCCTTGAATGGTGTCTTGACTCCATTTGCACTTGTTTCTTCTTCGAGGTAGAATGACATTCCTTCAGTAGAACTTGAATATCTTGCACACTTCAACTCCAAATGCTATGATTCCAAGCGTTCTGGGAAAGCTAACTCAAAGGGCTATCTCCATGCGTAGATAAAGTTTTATCACTTAATCCAATTACCTGCAAGTGCACAGCAATCACAATTAGTATAGATAAGGGATCGAATCCACGAGGACTTGTTAACTACACTACAAATTATAATGATTAAAATAAATCTAGAACAAAATAAAATGTCGTTTGAGTGATTGTGAATAAGGTTGAAAACAATAAGATAAAAAGCGTTAAGACTTGGGTAATTCGCAGAGAATCATGCAACGATAATGATTGATTTAATCTAGGGACTTAGGATATACGCGCCATCAAGGACTCATAACACTGTTGTATAACCATTCCACTTTCGTGTCTCTGGTCACTATGTTAACTCTCCCTAATAGACTCAACTTTCGCACGGTTATTACAAGGAGAAAACACGCAATAAAAATATGGGTTATGATATTGTCCACCGAACTCCTTAACTGGTTAGGTTGTTAAGACGCTTGGCTCATCAAATACTAATTCCGGATAATATAAAAGCTTTTAGAATCTATAATATCCTAAGTTCAAGCCACTAAATGCACAGTAAAACAACTATTTATTGAGTACAAGTAGAGATGAAGATACTATAATTTCCCTAAACAGTCATCAACTAATTATCGAATTATGAAACTCATTGAATACCTAAAACCTAACTAATAAACTACTCGGACATGGTGCACAAAAAACAGCAAGAGATTAAAGAAAACATGATGATAAACTTTATTAAAAGAGTAGGGATAAGAAGATTCTTCTCTATAGCGAGGTACAAAGCGAGATCATCCACCAATGCTCCTAAAACTTAGATCTATCTTCAAGCTCCTCAAATGGAGGCGTGGCTACTGTTCTTTATAGGTAAAAGTGTTTAATATTTCAGCACACCCTAAACAAGAGGCTAAAAACAAGTATTTATAGTGCTAGGATCTTCTAGGGTTTTTCAGGGGCAAAGCCGTCTTTCTGCTGCAACTCTTAAGACCTAGAGTGTCAAAGTCATCCACGTGAGTTTGGACTCATATATGGGCTTTAAAACACTCCATGTTGGGCTGATAATGGTCACTAACTTCGGCTTTAAGGTCCATCAAAGCTTGACATCATTCTGCACCTTCTTCATCTTCGAGGCAGTAGGACATGTCTTCACTAAATCCGATGTATCTTCCAGCTCACAGCTCCAAATGTGATAAATCCAACTTGATTAGAAAGCGGACTCAAAGATCTTAAAATGTATCTGTCATTCACCGATTTCAAAGTTTATTTGGTTGTCTGTACGCAACATAAATTCGGGTGCTTTGATTCTGTCCATCTTGGTAAAACATGATATCTTGTGAAATTCTTGGCTTGGACTAAGTTTTTGGATTGATAAACTTTCTGTAGCTTAGAATACACTATTTTAGGCTCTTTTTGCTCCTTTTAGATGACTTTTCCTGTTAACAACCTAAAACTAGAAATACGAGGAAAAACTACTTCTTTGGTGTAAAACCTTATTGAAATGCTTTGAAAATACTTTAAAATAGATAGTAAAATATGTAAAATATAGAGTATATCAACAGGGGCGGCCGTGGGGTGGTGGAGGCTGATTCGGTGGCACATGGTGGTGAGAGGCACGTCCTTTAGTCTCCCAAGGTGTTTGTTGTCGATATGAATCATGGTTGTACCAATTGTTGTAAGGAAAAGGTTGTTGATGAAATTCATGGTGTATGGGGATGTAATCTCCATCGGAACTCCTTCTTGTCGCCATCTTTCCAGGGTTTTGTTTGTGATGTTCCATTGATAAATCCCTGAAACACACTTAAATAATAATAAAAAATAAAAAAATAAAATTAGCTAAAAGGAAAAAAGAAAAAAAAACAGAAAAAATAAAAAAGAAAATCAAAACTTAGGCTTATTCTTTATCAAAAATCTATAGGTAAGCGAACTAAGTCCCCGACAACGGCGCCAAAAACATGATACGCATGGTTTTAGTATGCGTATGAGGTTTAAATAATTTATAAACCTTAATTTGCAAGTGCAAATACGCCACTTGTAATACGAAGGGGTCGATCCACAATAGACTATGTTGTTATGCTATAAATCTATATGATGCAGAATAAGCTAAGCGATTTTATATTTGGTTTTGGGGTTTTTGTAAATGCAAGAAAAGTAAAAGGATAGATAAATCAAAACATACAAGATGAAAAAAATTTAAAGAACTTATGCAACATGTTCTACACCAGATTTTAAAGAGATGCAACTAGTGTTCTTCTAGAACTCAGATTACTGTGGTAGGTTCATTCCCCTTTCGAGGCTCCGAATCCTATGAAACCGACCCTAATAGACTCAGCTTTCGCATGGTTATTACTAGGTGATTCACGCATTAAGATTGGGATCTGATTGTTCACCAAACTCCTTAACTAATTGATTAAGTTGTTAAGACGCTTGGCCCATCGAATACTTGGTCCGGTCGATATCAAAGCTTTTGGAATCGATACCGGCCTATGATTGATCTCTAGGTAGCTAAGTTAGATCAAGCATTAAAGCACAAATAAAGACAGAGAATCAATCTAGAAGCAAATTCAATAAAGATGTAAAAGATGCAAGCAAAAGACTTTAAAATAACTTTATATAGAGCATATAACAACTCTACATGTTATGAAATATGGAGCAGCTAGAGAAGTTGATAAAACAGTAGATTCGTGATAGATAAGTGCTTGGTATAGGTGGAACTCGGAGCATAAAGCTCGAGAAGAACATCATGGCCTTCATCGCTCTTTCACAAAGGATAAAGATGAAGATCTAAAGAGAATAACGAAAATACATGTTTATTATTGATTTGTGGTGACTAGGGCTACTCTCTTTCTCTCAAGAGGCTAAAAGCAAGTATATATAGGTGTTGGAGGAGTCTCTAGGTCGGCAAAGCTTCTGGGATTTCAGTTCGGGCAAAAACGTATTTTTGTCGAAAAGTGACCAAAGGTGGCCACGGCACCGGACGGAGGCACCGGACACATGAATGTGTCCTGGGTCTGTAGCATTTGCATCTCTTTGGTCTTGTCTAGGGTCACGTGCACCGTTCCAACCCCTTGAACGGTGCCTTGACTCCTTTTGCATTTGTTTCTTCTTCGAGGCAAAATGACATGTCTTCAGTTGAACTTGAATATCTTGCACACTTCAACTCGAAATGCTATAATTACAAGCGTTCTAGAAAGCTAACGCAATGGGATATCTTCATATAAAGTTTCATCTCCGTCCAAGTTAGTTTGGACCTCCTTCCAAGTTGGTTTGGACCTCCGTCCAAGTTGGTTTGGACCTCCGTCCGAGGTGATCTTTCAAATCGGAGAATTGTGAAATATTGACATGGGAGGACAAAGATAGGTTCCTCTGGCTTTGGAAAGATATTGTGGGATTAAGAATACTCATTTTGCTCCATTTTGCCCCCTTTTTGATGATTGTACCTATATGACTCTTTAAAACCAAATATACGAGAAAACTACCTCTTTTGATAGAAGAGCTTATTATTTAGTATGAAAATAAGTAAAAATGGATAGTAAAAGTGGTAAAATACCACGTATATCAATGACTCAGCCCCCTGGCTTTATTGATCCAAATTTTCCTAATCATGTGTGTAGCCTAAAGAAGTCTTTGTACGATCTTAATCAAGCTCCTCGTGCTTGGTTTGAGAAGTTTGCTAATTTTCTTCTGGAATTTGGTTTCATATGCAGCACCGCTTTATATATCATCATGATGGCCAAACCTTGGTTCTTTTATTGTATGTCGATGATATGATCCTTACTGGGAGTTGTACTTCTCTTCTCAAGACTCTACTTCAAAGTTTACACTCTGAATTTGCCATGAAAGACCTTGGTAAATTGAGTTATTTTCTTTGGATTCAAGCTCTTTTCCATGATAATGGTTTGTTTCTTCATCACGCCAAGTATATAGAGGATATTTTCACAATTGCATGCTTGCAAGACTGTAATCCAATGCCTACGCCTCTTCCACTTCAACTGGGCCAGGTGCCTAATGGTGATGCCCTTTTTCAGATCCTACGTATTTTCGAAGTCTTGCGGAACAGCTTCAGTACTTGACGCTTACATGGCCCGATATACAATTTGCTGTTAATTTTGTGTGCCAGCGAATGCATTCTCCCACCATCTCTAATTTTTCCTTACTCAAACGGATTCTTCGATATCTTCGGGGAACAAGTACTCTTGGTATTAACTTTGATATTGCATTGTCGTTAGTTGCTTATTGCGATAGTGATTGGGTGGGTGCAAAGAAACACGACGATCAACTACTGGTTTTTGTTCTCTCCTTTGATCTCAACTCATATCTTGGTCTGCGAAATGACAACCTACTGTTTCTAGATCGCCTACAGAGGCTGAATATCGAGCTTTAGCTTATACCGCCGCTGAATTGACTTAGATCTCTGCAGTCTTAAAATATTTAGGTATCTATCAGCCTGAACCTGCTCTACTGATGTGTGATAATTTATCAGCAGTTCATCTCACCACCAACCCCAAGTTTCATAGCTGTTCCAAACATTTTGAAGTGGACTATCACTTTATTCGGGAAAAAGTTGCTTTTGGTCTTATTGAAACTCAACATATTCCGGCTGTGTTTCAAGTCGCTGATTTTTTTACTAAGTCACTGCCTCGTCTCTCGTTTTTGGCTCTACGTGACAAACTCGGAGTTTGCCTTCCACCAACCTCGAATTTGAGGAGGGATGAAAGTGTAAACGCACACATACGGAAACAGAGTATTGCCGAAGAAGAAGTAAAACAAAGTTTGAGTCAACAAAGTTTAGATATGTTCGTATTCAAGAAGGGCCAGCCAAACCGATGGCTTTAATTATTAAGGCCATAGCATTAAAGCTGTATCTGATATGAAATCATTATTATTAAAGGTTAGGATATGTTTCAGTTGAAGCGACTACCACGGAACATATAATTTTCTTTAAACATCTTTTGATAGTTTGTGACATTTCTGCACTTTACTCATATATAAATGTATCAGAAACATCTTTTCTGATATAAATATATAAATTTTTTCTGATATAAATATATAAATGTTTTATATTTATTATCTTGTAATTCCTGTGTTATATTCAATGTGTGTGGTACGTACGTATACACGTTAATTTATATGAATATATGTTTTAGATTTGTGTTCTCTCTTTACATTACACTATATATTAATGATACCTTCGCAATATCACTCGATCATGACCATTGGCATTACGTCATTAACACTCATTTAGTAAATGGTACACCATTTAACAATTTATAAAAAAGATCGCAAAAGTTCTGAGGACACAACTCGGATTCGAGTTTCTAGATACTACCAAATATCGGTTTATATTTCACGGATCATATTTAAGAAAAAACAAATGACTTTATATGTTGATCAGTGGTCATGATTGTGGAAAATCCATCATTTCACCTAACTAACTAATGAAATGACATGAAATTAAAAAGAGATGATAACTATATAAATGAAGTTTACCATATTTTTAGCAAACAATGATTTTTTTGAGTTATCAACGGATAAGTTGATTACTTTTCAGGGGATCTTAAATTTCTTATGGTATACCAAATAAGTGAAACTGCATCAATATTGCAATTTTGTAGACAAGTTCAAGAATTTGACCCCAAAAAAAAAACTAGACTAGTTCAAGAAATAATAACATTGCCCTATACTATAATATTATGTTGATCATGGATCGATGTATATTTTTGGCAGGTAAATAAAGCTATCAAGTGTCAACTAATTATTTTGGTGATATTGTGGAATTAATTTCTTTTGGAAGGTTTAGCAAAAACAAATTTCTTTTAGAATTCGCTTATGTCGTATGGTTGGTATCCATTTATAACTTAAATAATTTTTTCCCTGTCAAGTTACTGGTTTCAGTACATAGATTTGGTTTTTGTTTTCATTTCAGTACGTACGTTTTGTGGAGTTTATATTTTTAAAGTTCAGTATGTAGTTTTTTTTTTTTTTTTTTGTCGTCTACGTGGGTCACAGGCCGATCCACTAGCCATTCTATGTGGTCAAGTACGTAGGTTTTGTGGAGTTTATATTTTTAAAGTTCTGTATGTAGTTTTTTTTTTTTTTTTTTGTCGTCTACGTGGGTCACAGGCCGATCCACTAGCCATTCTATGTGGTCATAGGTTGGCCCACTTATCCATTGCCTCCCTGCGGAAGGCGGGAATCGAACTCGCGACCCCTCGGGGTGCCGAACGAGTGGTTCAACCACTGCACCACTAGGTGCTTCGGCAGTTTAGTATGTAGCTACGTTGCTCATACACGGAGTTATTTATTTCGATCAACTACTTTTTTTTGCTAAAAGATTTTCAATTTAAAAGACAAGGAATAAAAAGTTTACAAAGTTTTTTTTTTGAAAAACATTTGCTTGCATTAAATTATAAAAGAGGCAAGAGAACCATTACACGTTAGATAAGGCCTACTCTAGAAATAAGAAAAGCACATAAGAACCTAATGAACCAGAACCAAACTGAGCCATAATTAAATTGTTGTCAAGCCCAAGCCCAAGCCCAAGACAAGGCAAGTAACTAAGGGATTGGTGACTTAATCATTAGTCGGAAAAGAGAAAGGTTGAGATCGGATCTGTCCAGTTGAGACTTGAGAGAGAGCCAGAGTTGAAGCAAATCACTAGCTGCATGTGAATTTTGGTGTCTGAAGGATGAGATTCTGTTTCTCACAGTCCGATCAATCCACTTCCGAATAGAAAAAGCAGTCTTTGATGTGTTATGATGAAGTCTTGAATTCCTTCCTCTCCAGATTTCATATATGCAAGATTGCCAAACCAAAAGAAGAAGGTACTGGTTGTGCATAGATCCTGAGAAGCCTAACAAAGTTTCAATAGTGGAGTCCCAGATGGCCGTTGAAGGGTGGAAATTGAGTTTTGAAGCAAAGTAATTCCAAATCGAAGCTGAGAATGCGCATTCGAAGAATTGGTGATTCCTTGACTCGTTAGGATGGCCACATAGATAGCAAACAGGCAGGATCAGCTTGGAGGCCCCATGAGAGGATCCTGTCTCTAGTTGGGCATCGATTAAGAACCACCAACCAAGTAAGACATTTATGCTTTGGTATTCCCCTTTTGATCCATACTAGCTTGTTCCATCTGACATGAGGTCTAGCTTCTCTAATTGAGTCATACACCATTGCAGAGCTGAAATGATTAGATGGGATTCCATCCACTTGCCACTTAACCGAATCAGCAGTGGAAGTGAGAGTAATCGTGGATAGAAAGATAAGAATATTCTCAAACTCTGTTGACCTAGCCGAAGAGATTGTCCACTTTCCTCGGCGCCACAAAGAAGCTAGAGTAGCTGATATAGGGATTCCTGATCGAGAGGGACCAGAAGGACCTGTATATTCAATCAAGGACACCAAGGGTCACTCCAGAATTTACATCGAGCACCATTTCCCAAAACAATCCGAACCCAAGGGTAGGACTGTCAATTGGACAGTTTGTCCGCGGACAACGTCCGGTCCGTATTGTTTGGAGTGGACATAGACGCGTCCGAATATGAAGCGATCCTAATTGGACGAGTCCAAATTAGTCCGTAGTCAAATGTGGATTGGACTATATGGACAATGGACATGTCCAAGACAAAATTAATTCGGAATTATATATTTTGTATGTTTTAGATATTATAACTATTTTGTAAAAAATACTTAAGTCTATTAAAAAACCATGAAAAAATTTACTAAAATCAAGACCGTAAAATTTTCCTGCCAAAAAACTCGAGACCGTAAAATTTTTTGCCAAAAACCCAAAATCGTAAAATTTCCCGTCAAAAACCCGAGACCGTAAAATTATTCCGCCAAAAACCCGAGACCGAAACATGTTCTGGCCAAAAATCCGAGAACGTAAAATTTTTCCGCCAAAAAATTCGGGACCATAAAAAATTCTCCTCAAAAACTCGAGACCGTAAAATTTTGCCGCCAAAAACCCGAGACCGCCAAAATTTTTTTACTAAAATAAGACTAAAATGGGTACAAAACTAAATTTAGACCATTTGATCAAGTTATAATTTTTTTTAGTCCAATGGACATGTTGGACTGTCTAATTCGTCAAAGACATATTTGGACTTGGACATATTCGGACTCGGACGTAAAAAAAAAAAAGGTATGTATGGACATGTCCAATTGACAGCTCTACCCAAGGGTAAGCAATTGTTCTTAGCTTTAATAGTTGTTTGAAGAGCCAACACTACAAGAAAACATGCCAGAAGTGAGTACGGTTTGTGACTGCTAAAGTAGTCACTAATATTTGCGATGATTTTGCGACTAATTTGAGACTATTTTGCGACCCCCAAAAAAAGCGTCGCAACGTAGTCGCTAATTTGCGATGCCAAAACCTGGTCGTAAGAGTGTCGCTAATTTGTGACTACTTTGCGACGCCAATTCCGAGGTTTTGGGTTAGTCACAAATCAGTCACTTATTTGCGACTCTTTTACGACCACGCCTTGGCGTCGCAAATTAGCGACTACTTTGTCGCCGAGAAGGAGTCACAAATTAGCGACGCCATCTATGTAGTCACAATAGCGTCGCTATCGTTATGTCGGCAGAAAAAGACAAATCGAAAACTATGTCGGCCAAAAAACAACAAAAAAAAACACTTGTTTAATAAAGGCGGTAGCGAACTAAGAGATATTTATCTTATGGTAGTGGCAAATGAGTGGCTAAAGCGTCACTAATTTGCGACGCCGGCGTTGGCGTCACAAAGTAGAGGCAAACGGTTCTGCCTATAAATACCACACGTCCTCGTTTCATTTCATTCACTCATCTCTCTCATTTAATCATCTCTCTCTCATTACATATTTGAGCAGAAAAAAAAAATTGTGGTTAGGAAAAAAAGTTGGAGAGAAAAAAAATACAAAAAACTTTGAAAAAAATGTGGCCTTATTCATCGCGTTCCTGGATGTACAACTGGTTTAATCCAACTACCAACAATCTTTCCGATGATTTCGTGGCAGGGGTCGAACAATTCATAGCGTTTGCAGCGTCCCAAGACTTTGCTCTTGGTAGTGGAGGTAAAATATACTGCCCTTGTGCTAACTATAAAAACATGCATAGACCGAAACCCGTTAATACCGTATCGAACCATTTGCTTAGTAATGACTTTATGCAAGGATATTACGTTTGGTCGGAACACGGGGAAGATTATAATGTTGCTGGAGTTGGTAGTAGTAGTAATTATGATAATGTCCAGTTTAGTACTGGTAATGAGCAGTTTAGTACGGGTAATGAAGACATGAATTACGATGGTAATAATGTTTACGCTGGGATGGTTCATGATGCATTTCATGGTTCTACACCAATGAATGACTATCAACATGAACATGATCAAACTGGAAATGATTATGTTTATGAAGAACCTACAGGCGACGCGAAAACTTCTACCAGATGTTAAACGCTGCTAATACACCATTGTATTATGGTTGTCGAGAAGGTCATTCGCAACTATCGTTAGCGACTCGACAGATGAGCATCAAATCAGACCATAATTTGGCAGAAGTTTGTATGGACTCATGGTCGGATGTATTTTCAGAGTATTTACCTCAGCCTAATCAAGCAACCAGATCATACTACGAGAAAAAAGCATTGATACAGAAGCTAGGGTTGCCGGTGAAGAAGTACCATGTATGCGAAGATAATTGCATGTTTTTCTAGAAAGAAGACGCGTCGTTGGAGAATTGCAAGTTTTGTGGGAAACCAAGGTATATGCCTGATACCGGAGGGCGGAAAAGAGTGCCAATTAGTAAAATGTGGTATCTTCCTATCGGTGACAGGCTGAAGAGATTGTACTTATCAGAAAAGACTGCAGCGGCAATGAGATGGCATGCTGAGCACGAGTCACAAGACGGAGTTATTTGTCACCCTCCTGATGCGGCGGAGTGGAAAAATTTTGATCAACTCCATCCCGGTTTTGCGAGGGAGACACGAAACGTTTGGCTTGGATTATGTACAAACGGTTTCAATCCTTTCGGTATGTTTTTGACGGTATTGAACTCTGGACCTAATCATCCATGTGGGAGTCTTGATGTTTTTCTTCAACCACTGATCGAGGAGCTAAAAGATTTGTGGAATGATGGAGTCGAAGCGTTTGATATGTCATTAAAGCAAAACTTCAACCTCAAAGCTGTTTTGTTGTGGACGATTAGTGACTTTCCAGCATATGCTATGTTGTCGGGATGGACGACACACGGAAAACTAGCATGTCCCATATGCAAAGAAGATACAAATTCTTTCTACTTGCAAGCTGGTCGAAAGACGTGTTGTTTTGATTGTCATAGAAGATTTTTACCTCATGATCACCAGTTAAAAAGGAACAAAGTTAATTTTCGAAAAGGACGTAACGCCATAAATTTGTATCCACCTGAATCATTGACGGGTGAACAAATATATCAGAGTATACAAAACAGCAGAGCAAAGAAAACATCTGAATGTGGTGGAAATAGGCATATAAAAAAACCTCCCGGCTATGGAGATTTGCATAATTGGCATAAAAAAAGCATTTTCTGGGAGCTACCGTATTGGGTGGATCTGAATCTACGATATTGCCTTGACGTGATGCATATCGAGAAGAACTTTTTTGATAACATCATGTATATTATGATGAATGTCAAAGAAAGATCAAAAGATACAGTGAAGTCTAGAGTGGATATGGACATACATTGCCACCAACCTGAGTTGCAGGTGGATGAACATGGGAACGCCCCATTCCCTATTTGGAGATTGCCTACACGAGGACTAGATGCATTACTAGATTGGGCAAAAAATCAAGTCAAATTTCCAGATGGTTATGCAGGAAATTTAGCAAGTTGTGCAGACATCAATGCTCGAAAGTTTATAGGAATGAAAAGTCACGACTGTCATGTATTTATGGAGCGGTTGCTTCCTTTTGTATTCAGAACTTCTTCCGCGAAATGTTCACCAAGCATTGTCAGGTACATATACCGAAAGAAAGTTTTGTTGTTACCTTTTTGGTGCTTTGATTATTGACATGCATAGTTGTTTATTCAGCTATTGGAGCATTTTTCCGTGACCTAAGCAGTAGATCATTGGATCAAGGCCAGGTCCACCTTTTGAAGGAAAATATTGTTATGATACTCTGTAATTTGGAAAAAATCTTTCCACCTGCATTTTTTGATATGATGGAGCACCTACCTATTCACTTGCCATACGAAGCCGAGCTAGGGGGTCCCGTCCAGTATAGTTGGATGTATCTGTTCGAAAGGTTTTTTAAACATTTAAAAGACAGAGCAAAGAACAAAGCTCGTCCAGCAGGATCGATTGTTGAAGCGTACCGGAATGAAGAGATATCAACTTTCACTGAACACTACTTTCCGCCCCAAATATCCACAGCTTCAAGAAGAAGGTAACTAATTAAGAACCATTAATTTGTTTTGTGTTACTTAATTAATGGCATATTAATTAACAAATAAATTTTGTAGGACTGCTCGTTACGACAAAGGTGACGTACCGGTGTATACTGCTCCAGTACCAGATATATTTACCGCGGTCGGTAGCCGAAGTTGCAAATGTACTGAGTTTTGGTTGAAAAACATTGAGTATAAGACCGCGCATTCATATGTTTTGCGTAATTGTGAGTATTTTCGACCGTTCGAAAGGTATTAACACTTTTTCTCCACAATAATGGTTGTCGAACTGAATGGTTTTCAGATCCTTTACTAATTTGTTGTTTCAAATGCAGGTACTTTGATGCACAGATTCGAGTTGAAAACCCGGGACTATCTGATGTAGAGGTCACAGCGAAAAGAGATGAAGAATTTCATTCATGGATGCGCGAATATGTAAGTATTCCTATTATTTAATTGTCAAGTTTACATAATTTAATAATATTTCACTATGTAGGTGGAAGCAGTAAAACACAAATACAATTTTCCAATGTGGGTTCACGATATATTAGAAGGTCCTGAGAATAAGGTGAAATCGTGGCCTATGTATTTTACAAGGGGGTATGTGTTTCACACGCGTGACCATGGAGCACACAAGAAAACAATGAATTACGGGTTTTGTGTTCGAGGACAAAATTATTCAGACGCCTCTGATGAAGATGATTTCTATGGAACCGTTGAACAAATTATCGAACTCACATATCCCGGAATCTTGAATGTGAAGATCATCCTTTTTTACTGTCAATGGTATGATCCTACGCTCGGTAAAGGGACTCGAAAGAGCGAGGTTGGCGTTGTCGATGTTCTTTCATCTCGCAAATATCCAAAATACGAACCATTCATATTAGGTACAAATTCATATTTCTCCAAACTTATGTCATACTTATTTGTACTAACTTGAAATGTTATTTTTAACAGCGTCTCAAGCTGATCAGGTTTGTTATCTTCCATATCCAAATCCAAAGCGTTCTCGGAAAACATGGTTATCCGTTGTGAAAGTGAATCCGCGAAATCGGATTGAAGGAAAGTTCGTGGAAGATGAGAAGGTAATTTTGCAACAAATGGTCGACGAGACAACCACATCTACGATTCATGAATTAAATGTCGATGGTTTAGTTGATGGGACGCATCCGATAGAAGGCCTTGCTTACGAAATCGAAGACGAAGATCCAACTGATGAATTCCAATGTAATTTATCTGACCACGCCTCCGACGAAGAAGTGTACGATGACTAATGTTTTTATATGTTTGTACTATTTATATGTTTGTAATGTATTTATGGGATTTGTTTAAATGTTTGCAAGTATGTAATGTATTTATGGGATTTTAGTTAGTGTGTAATCTATTTAAGGGATCTATTTAAATGTTTTTATATGTTGCGAATTGTGTAATTTGTAGAAGTGTGTAATTTGTGTAATTACCATTTGTTTGCATTTTAAAGAAAATTTTGAACATAACTATATATAAGTTTATGTGAACTGTAACGATTAAGTTACAATGGCAAATTGGTTAACCACTCAATCTTGTGTCTCAAAGAACATGGGTTCGAATCAGGGGAACTCCACCCGTTTTGTATTTTCTGATCATTTCTTGTAGTTAAATATATTTGATGCTTTAAGTACCCAATTATGATTCTATGGCACATTTGGTTTAACATTGGTAAATATGAAATCACATCCCGAGTTCGATTCCCCTGAATCGGGAAAAAATTTTAAATTCGTTTTCATATAATTTTACCACTGATTTGTAACACTTTAGTGACATTATAGGGTTTAGGGTTTCACAATTTTAAAATACTTAACAGTCGTCACAAGTTAGTCACTAATAACCACTCACTAGCGACTCCATTGTATATTTGCAACTGATTAGTAACTAATTTGCCACTCCATTTTACATTTATACACTATTAAACTCAAAATGTATGCTTCCATGATTAGTAGATATGTTTCACCTTCTACAAACGAAGAAACGAAGCTGCCAATACTTGGTTGTACATTATAAGGAAATAGAAAAAATTTTAAAATGTGAGAACCATAGTTGACAAAGTTTAAAGTATAAACACTTAGTAATCATCTAATGTTATGTTAGGTTTTTGTGATGTTTTTATAAATGACCTATGTTATTGCTCTTACAAAGGGTATACTCATCCTAGTCAAACAACTAGCACTTTCATCTACGGGATTGATCTTTAAACGCAATGAAAAGGAATTAAAGGAATTTGATCTTGTTGGATCATAAGATCCAATCATCTTATTGGGCAAAGCCCATCGATTAAAAAGCCCAAACGAGAGAGGAATTTTCTCGATTACCTCATACGACCCTTTTGACGTTGCTCTACACCGGACGGGAAGAAATCCGGTGAGTGATATGGGATGGAACCACTTCACATGGGGGGTACCGTTTCCACGGCGGAACAATGAAGCGGTTAAATCTTTTAGCGATCTAAGATAAAACCCAAACTGTTCTACTGTTAATGGGCCGTAAAGATTGCAATCCTTACTGGGCCTGGCCCACCAGCACATTTCGGTAGCTTGTGGATCCTCGCCGGAATTCTCACTGGAGTCTTTGTCGAGGAAGCTCCGGGAGTGGTACACGGCGGAATCGACGCTTTGGGTGGTGAAGCTCGGCGGGAATGATCTAAGTGGGAGCTTTAACTTCTGATCCTCCGTCGGATATACAAATTCCGGCGAGCCGATTGTCACACTGGGAAGAAGCTTTATCTTCCAAATCTCCGTCGGAGATATGATTACCGGCGGGACTAGCATGGTAGCGCGTTGAAAAGCGATAAGTCTCTCCAAGCTCGAATTGGAGGACGAGAGTTTTAACGAGCTTAGTAATAAACGCACCGGATCGAGGCCATTCTGCGGCGGCTCTGATTTTTCCGGTTGTGCGGCAGAGGCTGACCACGGTGGTAGATTTGGATGGTTCGGGGAGATGTTGACGAACGGGAGCGGCTCCCTCTCCGGCACATGTCTCTTCAGCATCACGGTCGCCAGATTCGGACACCTTGTCCTTTGAGATGTCATAGAATCCGTCGAGGAGCATCTCGATGGTGCGGAGGGTGAAGCCGGCGACTGAGGGAAAGGCGATGTCTTCGGAGCAGGTATCGAAGCCGACGACTGAGGGAAAGGCGATGTCGTCGATGTGATGGATGGTCGGCGGTGCAGATATCGAGACCTCCGGTGAGGTATTTCGTTACAACACCCCATCGGATCTGGTGGATCCGGAGGTTGCAGGGGATTCAGAGGCGCCGGAACGACTAACCACCGACGATGGAGATGAAGACGCAGCGTTCTCAGATCTGAAAGATTCATCACCGGCGATTGGATCGGACGGTGGAGAGTGAGGACGAGCGGTGCGTAGATCTTGCCGGAAGCCATGGAAGCAAACGGAAATGAACTAGATTTACCAAAGCAATTGATGCTCGGAAGTTTCTCGTTGGCTATGACGAACCAACGGAAGTTATATAACCGGACGGAAGTTACTTGAACCAGAGAGCCGAGCTTCGGTAAGCTTTCATCACGTCGAAGATGGTGAAGCAGCTCCTTGGGTTTCGAGCCAGGGAGAGAATTCAAAATTCGAAAAAAGAATTCGCGTAGTTGCACTTTTGTTCTAAATTAAATTGAATGATGATATATCATAAATTCGTAATCTCACTAGCCTCGCTCCGAGGTACAGACGAGGAAGCAAAACATATCCATCCGCACATTTAATAGAAAAGGGTAAAAAAGAATTGTTTAAGGATGAAGTTAGGGCATGAAGAGTTTGTCGCCACACTTGCAGCGCCAAACTTGAGCGTAATATTCCAAATCAGCTGGTGGAATCGGAACACAAACTGCTTCACAAGGTTCACACTTCATGCACTTTGAGCTACAATTTGGAGGCCCCGCGCCCGGCAAGCCTAGCGGCTTCTGATCTATGATCAGACCCGGTAAAACCGACTCTTGTGTCTCCTCATTCCTTCTCTCCCCAAGCTTTCCACCTGTTTTTTTAATGAGCAGGTTAACAAACTCTCTAGTAAATAAGAAAGAATAAAGAAGATATGTTTTTCATTGTTTCTCTACTTCTCCTAATATTTCAACCAACAATAACGCGCGTTTTGCTTATGTGATTATACTAGGCTAATAAAACTATGCAATACAGATAAAATATGATATAGTAAATAAAGAATGATTAAGTAGATTCTTACTGAAACGGTTAAGAGAGACTGCGGAGGAGGATTCAAGAAGCAAGAGGAGAGAAACTACGAAGAGAATTAGAATGAAACAACGGTGGTGGCAACGGAAGTCGTCCATGACTCAAGATCGGTGAGATTAGTGACAATTCTTTTAGAAGAAAATACTATTAATGAGTTGTGTTTTTTTTTTTTTGATGAATATTAATGAGTTGTGTTTCGTATGAGGTCTCAACACACATATAGAGAAAAATATATTATATATAAAAAATATCATCTCACGCAAGATGTTTACCATTTATATATTATATATTTTACTAGAAAAAAAATTGCACCATAATTATAGTTGTATTAAACTAAATTTTTCTATTATTTTATATTTACTAGGCCTATACCCGCGCATACGTACATGTTTTTCTTCTAAAGTTTCCCAAAGTTTTATTTGATTTTATTAATTATTAGTTAGATTGACTGAACAATTTCATAGAAATTATTATGAGAATCTCAAAACTGTATAGTGAACAAAAATGAAAACAAAATAGAAACTTACTGATGAGTAAGAACATATATGTATATAGCACTTGTAATACATACTTACATAGGGATAGATTAAAATCTTTGATAAGGAAACAAATCAACAATACAAGAACATGTATCATATCTTTTTTTCGAAAGTTGAAACTTATGTTAGATACTCTTAGATAGATCAAAATTTTCAAAAATATATATATTAATCGTGTCGTGTTTGCAATATAACATTTCAATTGTATTGCACACTGATTAATGAAATAAATTTGATGTTCTTTCGAATACAACCTCAATAATTTTTTGAATAAAACTACTTACATAATATTTCTTACAAGTATTTTTTTCTTATTGCCCAAAAAATAATTATCACAACAACTTTTGTTAATTATTGAGATGATGTGTATGACATGATTTTACTTATCTCAATATTTATCTATTTATTGAGCTTCCCAAAACCCAAAAAATTACATAGTCACAACAAAATTATGCCAAACCCCGAAAGTCGTGATCACACCTTCCCTCCTCAACTGAAATCGACAATGGTTGGTAATACCCTAGAAACTGAATATGAGATGATAATTGGTAAATGATATTGTGAATATATGTTTAATATAATACATTAGCTAGTCGAAAGATATATAGTGTTTTTTTCTTCTCACAAAAAGTCGATTTTATTATTACGAATACCAAAATTGATGATCTTACTGAAATTACGAAGAAAATAAAAATGAAAAAGAAGGTTTGGTTTAATACCGTTGATGTTTAATGCTTTACATTAAGTTTATAAATAATAAATTATTGGGGAAGTTGAAAAGTAAGAAGCTTAAGTCATAACTTTTGAGGACGGGTTAACTCTTGGTTTTCTTTTGGACACATGTCCTCCTCTTGTGTGATGTGACACTCATATGGAGAAAGACATCCTCATTTCATATATATAACTGGTAAATTCTCATAGAAACCATTTTTTAAAGTTTTTTTTCCAACTAGACCACCAATTTTTAAAAATTCCCTAGCTATCATTTTTTTGCCATTTTTTTAAAATGTTCCAAAAATACAACAAAATTAAAATTAGTTTTAAATGGCAAAACTAAATCCTAAACAGTAAATCTACACCCTCCCCTTAAAACTATACCCTAATTGTATAATAGTTAACTCAAACCCAAAATTTAAAATTATAAACTTTTTAAAAATTAATTTTTGTATTTGTGGTATTTTTGAAAATTTTGATTTGTTTTTGAAAAAATAGTATCTAGAGAACTTTAAAAAATTGGTAGTATAGTTAGAAAAAAAACTTTAAAAATGGTATCAAAGGAATTTCTCAATATGATTTGTCTTTGTCGCTATTTGTCTTTGTCGCGTACGAGATAGAACACATTGAACAAAAAACGGCACTTAATGACACCAACTCCAGGGTCAACTCCACCACTTGGTCTAACTAGATTGAGATTTATTTTAAAACCTCCACCTGGCAAAATGACAATTCGAAATCCTCAAGCAAAAAAACAATTGACTTGACGACTCTGTTAGGTATTAGATTAAGTTGGTTAAATCTGGTCTTATCATTAATTACTTAATTCTGCAATTGTGCTAAACCGGATTGTACAATATAAACATTGTATAAAACTTGTGACTGAACACTCAGATCAATAACAAGAAACTTTCCCTTTTATCGTTTTCTCTCACGTTCTTCGTTTGCTTTAAGCTAACATGGTATCAGAGCTATTGAGGGCTACACCTCAATAGATCCTTCTCCTTTTCCTCTCTTTTTGACCTAGATTGATTTGGCGACTCTCCCGATCGATCCTCTTTGTCACGAGTGATTTTTCTGGTTATTCCTCCAGATTTCACATCAAATCGTGCTCCTTTATCTTTCTTTTTGAGCTTCGGATCTTCTACGATGGTGGTTATTCGCAAGTCTACATGTCGTGTTAACCGATCGGTCTTATCCTCAGCTCGTCGAGCTTCTTTTCCTGAAGAATCGTCTCCGTTCTCTCCTACTATACCGCTGCTCTCCTCTGTTCCTGTCGAGAGCATCCATTCCCCATTTTACCTCTCTAATGGTGATAACCCTGGTATTTCTCTCATCTCTGAGACTCCAGATGGTTCGAACTATGAAAACTGGAGTATTGCTATGACTATTGCTTTAGATGCTAAGAACAAAATGGCATTTATTGATGGGTCTTTAGTGTGTCTTGCTGAATCTGACTGTAACTTTCGCATTTGGTCCCGCTGTAACTCTATGGTGAACTCCTGGATTTTAAACTCTATGTCTAAGCAGATCTATCGTAGTACACTCCGTTTTCATGATGCAACCGAGATCTGGAAAGATTTGTTGACCCAATTTCACATCACAAATCTTCCTAGGTCATATCAGTTGTCTCAACAGATATGGTCTTTGCAGCAAGGTTCCATGGATTTTGCTACATATTTTACCACCTTGAAAACTCTTTGGGACGAGTTGGATGGTGCTAACTGCGTCACAACCTGTCAAAATTGGGACTATTGTAAAGCAATCAAAACTCAGCAAGAACATGCCAAAGTGATTAAGTTTTTGGCTGGCTTGAATGAATCCTATGCCACCATTCGTAGCCAAATAATCATGAAGAAGCATATTCCTGATCTTTCTGAGATTTACAACCTTCTTGATCAAGATCACAACCAGCGTAACATCACACATGTGCTCAATGCCTCTGCTTATCAAGTTGATGTTCCAGATCAAGTCTCTCCTTCTGTCAATGCTGCTCAATCTAAGTTTCAACCTACTAAGGGTAACAGGCCAATTTGCACTCATGCGGATATAATGGTCACACTGTGGATACCTACTATAAAATCCATAGTTACCCCCATTAGTTTCAAACACAAGACTAAGAAATAAGCTGATAAACCAACCTACTCCTCTAAGCCTCTGATTTCCTCAAATCCTTTGGTTGCTCAACTTGCTATTACAGAACCAATAGTGCTCACTCAGTCTGCTTCCACATTGGTTAATACCCTTTCTAAACATCAGATTCAAGGGGTCATTGACTACTTTAATTCTCAGCTCCAACCTTCTTCAGCTTCAGTGAATCAAATGGCCTCTACTTCTAGTGGTACCATCACTGCTCTCCCTGGTATGGCATTTTCTACTTCTACTTTACGCTTGTTGGAGTTCTGAGAGCTACTCAAAATGTTTTGAGTTCTGCCTCTTGGATTGTAGACAGTGGGCCTACTCATCATGTAGAACATGATCAGTCTCTGTTTACTGATTTCTCTGCTTCTATCAACTCCTCTGTCCCTTTACCTACTGGCCTTGGTGTTCAGATTCAAGGCCTAGGGACTATTAAGTTGACTGAGACTATTACTCGTCACAATATCCTTTATATACCGGATTTTAGGCTCAATCTTATAAGTGTCAGTAAACTCACTAAGGATTTGGGTTTTCGAGTGCTCTTTGATGACAAATCTTGTATGATACAAGATCATACCAAGGGATTGATGATTGGGAAGGGTGAACAGATCGCTAATCTCTATGTCCTGGATACAAAAGTTTTTCAAGGGACCTCTTCACAACAGCAAGAAGTTTTCCATTTTTCTTCCAATGTTGCTGTAGACTCTGCCTTATTGCATCATAGACTTGGTCATCCTTTTGTTTCTAAGACTGATTTTGTTCTGGATTCTCTTGGTTTTAAACATAAGAATAAGTAACCTTTTCATTACTCTATTTGTCCCCTTGCCAAGCAGAAAACACTCCCTTATGTTTCTCCTAACCATATGTGTGCTCATGTCTTTGATTTGCTTCACATTTATGTTTGGGGCTCTTTCTCTGAACCCACCACTGAAGGATTCAAGTATTTCCTTACCATAGTGGACGATCATTCCAGAAAGACTTGGATTTATTTGATGCGCACCAAATCAGAGATTCTTACGGTTTTCCTTGAGTTTTTGACGATGGTCGAAACTTAGTATAAGGCAGTGGTTAAAAGGGTTAGGTCTGATAATGCCCCTGAGTTAAGATTTGTTGAGCTGTTCAAGAAGAAGGGTATTGTTCCTTACCATTCATGTATTGAAAATCCTTAGCAAAATTCAGTAGTGGAAAGAAAACACCAACACATTTTGAATGTTGCTAGGTCTCTCATGTTTCAATCTAAGGCCCCTTTGGCTTACTGGGGTGACTGTGTGTTGACTGCGGTCTTCCTTATTAACAGACTACCTTCTCCTCTGCTGTAGAACAAGTCTCCTCTTGAAGTTTTTACATCTAAGAAAGTTGACTACAAGGGTTTACGTGTCTTTGGTTGTTTAACTTGTTGTTTTACTTCTTCTAAGAACATGAAGAAGTTTCAACCCAGAGCTCGTCCTTGTGTTCTTCTAGGTTATCATGCAGGTTATAAAGAATATAAGCTGTTGGATCTTGAAACCCATCAGATTCATATCTCTTGAAATGTCACATTTCATGAAGAAAACTTCCATTTCCTCCAAGGTCAGACTGATTCTTATTCAGATTTCTTTGGTCCCTTGGCTAATTCTTCAAGTCCTTCTACTCCTCTTTCCAGTGCAAATTCAGTCCCCTTGGAAGATGGTAATGTAGTTAGGAGAGCCTCTAAACTCCTTGCTTACCTTCAGGATTATTATTGCAACATTACTGAAACTGAGATTTCATTCCCTTTAGCTAATTATATGTCCTATGCCAATTTATCTAATGAGTATATGGCATACATCTGTGCTTTGTCACTGCATCCTGAGCCAACTTCCTTTGCTCAGGCTAAGCAGTTTGATGAGTGTTTAACGGCCACGAATGAAGAACTCTTAGCTTTAGAGTATACTGATACTTGGTCAATATGTTCTCTTCCTCCTGGAAAACATACTATTAGTTGTCGTTGGGTTTACAAAATAAAGGTTGATGCAGATGGAAGTCTAGAACTTTACAAAGCCTGGTTTGTTGCCAAGGGTTATACTCAAAAAGAAGGAGAAGATTTTGTGGATATAATCTCACCAGTAGCCAAAATGACAATAGTTAAAATTCTTTTGGCTGTTGCAGCTGCTAAAAGATGGAGTCTTACTCAACTCGACATTTCTAATGCTTGTCTGAATGAAGAACTTGATGAGGAAATCTACATGAAGCTTCATCCAGGTTATACACCAAGAAAGGGGGAATTTTTACCTCCACATGCTGTTTGGAAACTTCAGAAATCTCTTTATGGATTGAAACAAGCATCCAGACAATGGTTTCTCAAATTCAGCTCTTCCCTGATGGCTCTTGGTTTTAAGAAGTCCAATATTGATCACACTCTCTTTACACGCCTCATTAATGGTAAGTATGTTGTTGTTTCGATATATGTAGATGATATCATTATTGCAAGTAATGATGATTCTGAAGTTGACGAACTGAAAGAAGCTTTAAAGATGGTTTTCAAGCTTAGGGATCTTGGTCCTCTTAAATACTTCCTTGGTCTTGAAATAGCCAGATCCAACTCTGGTATCTCAGCTTGTCAACGGAAATATGCATTGGGTTTATTGGTAGATACTGGTCTTTTAGCTTGTAAGCCATCTTCTACTCCAATGGATCCCAATGTTAAGTTAACTCTTGACTCTGACGAGCCAGCTCTTGCAGATGTTGGTTTATACCAAAGACTTGTGGGTAAGCTGATGTATCTTACTCTTACTCGGCCTGACATTACCTTTGCTGTCAACAAACTTTATCAGTTCTATAACGTGCTTATTACAGCAAAGGGACCATAGGTTTGGGGTTGTTTTACTCTACTGATTCAGATCTCACTCTCAAGACCTTACTGATGTTGATTGGGGTTCTTGTCTGTACACCCGCCGTTCTACTTCAGGTAGTTGCAGCTTCCTTGGTAATTTTTTAATCTCTTGGAAATCAAAGAAACATGACACTGTCTCTCATTCCTCTGCATAATCTGAATACAGAGCCATAAACTTTGCTTCCAGGGAGGTCCTCTGGCTTCGCAACCTCCTCTGTGAGTTTCTTGTCTCTCAATCCGCCCCTACTGCCTTCTTTAGTGATTCCATAGCAGCAATTCACATTGCTACAAATCCTGTGTTTCAAGAAAGGAATAAACACATAGAAATGGATTGTCATCAGGTGCGAGAAAGGATCATTCATGGTTTTATCAAGCCTCTTCACGTTCGAACTGATCTGCAGCTAGTTGATGCTTTCACTAAGCCTCTTTCTCCAGCTCATTTTCAATCCCTTCTAAGCAAGAAGGCCTTACGCTCTCTCTACTTCCCATCTTGAGGGGGAATATTAGATTAAATTGGTTAAATCTGATCTTATCATTAATTACTTAATTATGCAATTGTGCTAAACCGGATTGTACCGGATAAACATTGTATAAAACTCGTGACTGAACACTTACATCAATAACAAGAAACTTTCCCTTTCATCATTTTCTCTCATGTTCTTCGTTTGCTTTAAGCTAACATTAGGAAAAACATTAATCTCCATCTTGCAGAGATAAATTTGCAAATTTAGGGTTTATGTATAATGAGAAAGGGTAAGTGAAAGACCGCGATCTGGTTAATTTATGACTTGAGCATCGTTCAACCGACGGAAAACACCATCAATCGTGTTTTTTTCGGGCCTTATATGTTGTTAATTGTACAAGGAAATGTTCGAAAGGACAGAAAATCTCCGAAAACAATTATAATATTCTATGAAGGTTTTCCATAAGAGAGTTGGATCGGATGAACGAAACATCATAAACAATATGGATGAATTATGGGAAGAAAAGAGTATTACAAGACAAAAGAAACAATTTTAAAAATTGGATTTTGAAGAGAGGATATTTACTCCATGGTTCCCTTAGGACATGGATGAAGATTTTAATCGGGGGCATGGTTATTACTTCAAATTTTGACATCTATGAGTTTGATTTCGGCATAATTAGTAGCAATTGTGATTTTCAAAGGTTGGTGACAACCAAATCCAATGGTTGCATTATCGTCGTGGAGGTTATCATTTGTTGCTTTATAGGTTTCAATAAAAGCAAAGATATTGAGCTTGGACACTCCGAAGAACAAAATGTATGAACTCAATTCGCAATTTCATGTTAAGTTGTATAAACTTATATTGTGGTTGACCACTATATGTGTTGCTTAACGTCCTAGATGGACTAGAATCGGCCTATGGCGAGGAGATGATCATTATCTTCAAGAATGATTACAAGGAAAAAGATTAGCCACGCGTTGCTAAGGCCGGAACGCATGGATGTTGAGGTCCACTATAAAAGATTCTATATAGGCACTACAAGAAAATAGGCGATATTCCGACGGCCTAAACCGTCTCATTACCGTCGGAATTAGCCATTTTCCGACGGTAGTCCGACGGGATTGGTCCGTCGGTTCTATCACGTTGGAAATTAAAATCCGTCGGCATTCCGTCGCCCATCTGCGACGGCTCTCAGACAGAAAACGGATAGCCGGATTCCGTCGACTTCCGGCGAGTACCGACGGAGTTCCGACGGTGTCGGACTTCCGGCAGGTACTGACGGAGTTCCGACGGTACAAGAATACCGAGGGAATTCCGACGGTTTTCGTTCTTTTTTATCAAAAATTAAAAATAATTAAAAAATTTAAAATAAATAAATTATAATAAAACATTTAAAAATATATTAAATTTTTTTTAAAAAAACTGATTAAATTTAAATTGTTTTAAAAGTATTTTTAAGTTTTACAATAAATATTAAAACGTCAAAAGGCCTATTCCGGCCTATGGGAACTGAAGAAATCGTTCATCTTCTGTTCCATAGCTCGAAATCGTTCCTCCGCCTCCGCCTTATCTCTCGCTCTCGCTTCCTCGGCCTCCTTCTTATCAGCCTCTCTCGCTTGCCCCACTGCCCTAAGTCGCTCGGTCAGCTCTCAGTTTTCTGCCTCCAATCTGCTACCACCGCCATAACGAACCGACGAAATGGACGAGCAACTATCTTCAGGGAGGCCGAAAACACGGCCTCTGGTCTTGGGAGTCGCCTACGATAAAAAAGAAATTAAATCTTAGAACTTAGGTGTATTAAAAGTTAATTTGAAATTTGTTTAAAAGTGACACGGTTACTAACCTCGTAGGTGAACTCTTTGATCTTCTCGTATGGAACTTCGGTGGGCGCCGGAGTTCCTTCCTCGATCGGTTGCGATTGGAGGTACTGCTCCCCGAGCCTCTCCACGGTCTCCACGATTTCACGAGCAATGGGATCTTGAATGTCACCGGTCTTCTTGTTGGTGTGCGCAGCTTTGAGCAATGCAAGATTCGAAGGAAACACACTGGTCTCCTGAAACTGTTAACATATAACATTTTTTTAGCGAATTTTTAAAAATTATGAATTATTTAAATATTTACCATTTTGTTTGCAAGTGAAGCCTTGCTCGTTGCTACGAGGTTGTGGGTTGCTTTTCCCTTCCCCTTCCGGTCGCTATTGCAGTTAGTTGAGTTTTTCTCTGAGGTGGCCCGAGTTGCCTCCTGTTCCCAATGTGCAACTAGTCCATCCCAACATGCGTCTTTATGTTTCATAACCCGAGGCATCTTTCCACTCGTTGATCTTTAACAAGTACTTTCTCGCAGCCTTTTCGTCGAATCTCTTTCGGACCAACGAAGTGAGCGGTGGGTCCCACATAAAATCTTGCTGCAAAAACACCACAATCTCGCATTAGTAATTAAAATGTGAGTCATATAGGAAATATATTTTAAACTTATAAAATAAAATCATACCGCAAATTGTCGAAACCAAATGTCACGGTCCTCCACTAGCATATCGTGGTATGTGGGATACGGTTTTGTTACCAACAAATTCATCATTCCGTTGATAGAACCCGTAATCCCGTTTCCCGAGTATTAGAACCTAATAAAATATTTAGTTTAGTTAAATATTTTACTAAAATAATTTTATCCAATTGAAATTTAAATCAGACTTACCAGGTCGTGTTAGGTGGCGTGTCTGGATCTAGACGAGTCAACCTATCACGTCCGGGTTGCGACACAAACTGCTCGATGGTCATGGATGTGTGAGCTGAGAAGGCTGTAGCCGGGGGCTGAGACATGTGTGGGGTCTCTAAGTCGGGAGAACTGTCGGGGATATGCGTCTCAGTCCCACTCCGACCTCCCCTACTGGAAGTCCCACCTCCTCTAGAATGATGATATCGCGGATAGTTCCTACGATTTCCAAAATTCTAAGAGTTTGAGATTTCGGGATTTATGGAATATGGAATTTATAGGAATTTGGGATTTTGAGATTTTGCGATTTAGTTATTTGGAAATTTCGGATTTAGGGATATAAGGATATTAATGTTAATAAATTTTGAAATTTGAAGGATTTAAAGGTAAAAATTGTTGAAGTTATAAATTTTTAAATTTAAAGGATTTAAAGTTTTAAATTTAAAGGATTTAAAGGATTTAAAATTTATAAATTTGAAAGATTTAAAGGTTTTAAGGTTTAAATTGTTAAAGTAATATATTTTTAAAATTTTATATTTAAAGGATTTAAAGTTTTAAATTTTATTATTTTTAAATAGGTTTAAAATTTGAAAGGTCTAAATTGTTTGATTAATGTTATAAAATTTATAAATTTGAAGGATTTAAAATGATTATCTTAAAATATTCTATATAGGATATTTAGAAATTAAAAATTTTACATATTAATCATACATTAAATAATAAAAAATCCCTAAAAATCACAAAAACATATGAAAATCAATTCCTAAATTATAAAATTCTCATGAACCCTAACTTCTTTAATTCCACATTTAACAAATCCCAATCCACATTTAACATCTAACCTAGAAATTGTTCTTCAATTTTAATGGAGTTTAAATTTGTAATGGAGTTTAGCAAAAACTCTAATGGAGTTTAGCAAAAACTCTAATGGAGTTTTATGTAAAACTTACATTGAGTTTTGGCGGAGAAACGGAGGAGAACGGCAAGGATTCGGCGGCGATTCCGGCATCAAATCGGCGGTAAAACGGCGGCAAGGAGGCGGTAAATCGGCGGAGCAACGGAGGAGAAGTTTTGGAGATTTTTTTTTTTTCAGATCTGTCTTCGGGGAAGACGAAGACTGTGGATTTAATAGGGTACCCGACGGAATTCAGACGGAATTCAGAAGGACTACTAAAACTCCGACGGTAATGCCGACGGTTTTCCTGCTTTGGCGATGATCACAAAGTTGTTTGGCGTCAAGTGAAATTAGGGTTTCCGTCGGTATTCCGTCGGAACTTAAGACGGAATTCCGACGGAAATTATAATTTATTTTTAAAATTTCGCTTTAATATATTTCTGTAAGGGTAGGATCTAACGGGAATATGGGACGGGATCCCGTCCCAAACGGGAATATGGGACGGGATCCCGTCCCAAACGGGAATATGGGACGGGATCTAACAGGAACGGGATTTATGGGACTAGAAAAAAACGTCCCACTTATGTCTAGTTTCAAATTCTGGACGGGATCGGGATGAAAAGGGAACGGTATGAGAAATCCAATAAAATAATCCCATATCCCATATTAAACCACATAAAACCATATTTCCGCCTAAATAACTTTTTAATTTAATAAATTTGGTTCCTTGAAAAGGAATTTACTAGATCCGCCATTACGTTCTATATTACATATATTTAATATATTTGGCTATAAAATAAAACTACCGTCGGAATACCGTCTGAAATTAAGACGGTATTTAATTTTAATATGTTTATTTAATAAATTTTGTAATAAAAATCAACTCCCGTCGGAATACCGTCTAAAATTAAGACGGCATTCCGACGGTTTTTAATTTTAATATGTTTACTTAATAACTTTTGTAATAAAAATCAACTACCGTCATAACACCGTCTTATATTTCCGACGGTGTTCTGACGGGTTTTTATTTTTATTACATATATTTAATATTTCCGGCGGTTACAAATACGTGAAATAAAATTCCGTCGGAACATTATGCGGATAAACTCGTACAATAGATATTACATTACACATACAATTTATATTGCAATATAAATTTAAATACCAAAATAGTAAATATTACACGTACCAACATTATGCGGATAAACTCGTACAATAGATAGTTGGAAATTATTTAACATAAAAGCAACATAAAGCCGTAACCATAAAATAATTCTTAATCATGGACGAGTTAGATATTTATTCTTCATCGGAGTCTGGAACTGTTTCATATTCGTACCTAGTAGTTCCTTCATCTTCCTCCTCGATGGTGCATACTTCCGTTGGCTGGTATTCAGCAATCATCGTATTAGCACCGATTATCTGTTTGAAAACTGAATTTAGTTAACCATTCCCAAAAATATTTATAAACGTATGGTGTATCTACCTTAACAATGTTCCGCTCTGTGATGTTTAGGTACTTTGGGTTCCTATCAAAACGGCAAACGGTAACATTCTTCAGGATGACCAACGCTCCTACAGCAGTCGTGAGTCTGTACTCGTCATTCTTGAAGATGTTATGGTGCATAGTTCCCTCGATTATTCCCGACGGATCTTTTAAGGTTACCAGCAGATCTCCCTGGTCATTGGGGGTCAAACTAGAGAGCATAGCCACAATTTGATAATTAAATAGAATATAATTGTCAGATAAATTGTTTCTCAAAATGTTAATAAAATTGGACGGAAACATAAACCTTTTTTATCTTCAAAAATTGTGAACGCGGGGATTGATTTTATGCAACCTGGGTCCAGAATGGTGTGGTCCTATTGCGATAAGAACCTACATTTATGAATGATAGATTTTGTATTTGTCAGCTACAATCACTATATAACAATATATTGTAAAAGTAAAAACGGTAATTATATATATATACTTTCACGGATTAAGTCCACCCAGGGCTACTAAAATCCTGGTCGGCTTGTGGTGCCTCGTTAATGACCTCATAAATAAAATCTTGTGTTGGGCGAGTTTGAGAACTTTAACCTCGCACCACCCTTGCATCATGAGCCCTCTTGCAAAAAATTTCTCGCCTTACGACTTGGCCAGGTCCCGGTATTTCGGGCGTTTGGTTCATGGATCGTTGCGTTGGGTGGAGTGAAATTGTTGGTTGAGCATCTATGACATTTAAGTTATCGTAAGGAGGGCTTGAAGGAAGAAGAGTTCTGTTTGGAGTGTTTAGACTAGGGGCTCGGTTTTGCATATAGTAATTCCATAGATCTTTGTTAGCCATTACGCAATTGAATATTTTTATGTTATGATTTTGTGTTCAAATTTTGTTTTCAAGGAATGAGAAAATGTGCAAACATATATGTACAACGGATATCCGTCGGAAAACTGTCAAAACACTCCGACATAATACCCCACCTATCCCTTCGGCCGCTGCAGATGATTTATTAACCACACAAACTTTGCCGACATCTAAACCGTCGGAATTCCGTCGGACATCCGTTACATAATTCCGATGACATAGCTCCATCGGAAATCTGTCAGTACAGTTGACCAATCAAACTTTGCCGACATCGTGTAGTCTGAATTCCGTGTGTAATACGGACGGATTACAGATGGAATACCGACGGTTTATACATATAACTTCTACTATAAATACACCTGATAGAGTGTATATCTTCTACACCTCTCTATAACACAAGAATGTCTTCTAACTCTCCTAATGACGATGCAAAAACAACATCTGAGGGTAATTTTTTTTATATTCAAAAATACTCGTGGGAAACCCCTGGTCATTGCGACGAATTCACTGAAGAGATTCCCACTTACTCGTGGGAATTTGATACGTGCTCACCAATCCATAAAGAAGATTCCACATCAACAATAGTGTCTGACAGCCATTGCTCGCCAAACATCCACCACATTTACGAGAGGCAGCCACAATGTCCTGATCATAACCGGATTATCGAAGCCGAACAACCATGTCAATGGATGGAAAAGTCAGATACTGACGGTGGAAGTACTTCAAACGTATGTAAGGATCAGTACTATGGTTATGAATTCGCCCAAAGCCCAGAAAAGTCAAACTTAAATTTAGATGTTGATGCAATCAAAAGTGAATTGTGCGACGGATTTATAGATTCTCCACCAAATGAGCATTACTATGATTTCGAATTCGCCCAAAGCCCAGCCAAGCCAAACATAAATCTAGATGTTGATGCAATCAAAAGCGAATTGTGCGACGGATTTGTAGATTCTCCACAAAAGAAAAAAAAAAGGAAAAGAACATCAGTAAATGGTTCTAACAAATGGTAAGTTTGGAGTGGAAACCGAGAGATGATTGTAAAATGAGGAGTTTATTATGTACTTGTACCATAACCGTTGTGTGTTAAATATTTGCAAGTCTCTAATGTACCTGTTTAAGAATGTGTTTTAAATTTTATGTTTCATTAAATGTTATGTTTTATTGGAGTTGCAATACAAATATTTTTCGTCAATTAGTCATCGAACATGACTATATATATACTATTAAATAATATGATATACAAGGGATGAAGTCTAATTCTCCTGATCTACTTTCACTAGGGATGAAGTCTGAATCACACAACATTCATAAGCACACATTTATTCATAAATTATTAATCTGAATCATCTGGTCCACTTTCACTAGGGATGGAGTCTGAATCGTCGTCAAATTTGTCACGTGTTTCCTCTTCGTCCGAATGCACTAGATCATCCCCAATATGTGTGACATCAATGACAAGGTCAATGTTATCCATCTCCTCAACAGGTGACATTGGTATACTTCTCGATGGTTTTAGAGCATCTTGTTCTGGAACTCCATATATTTTTCCTCTCGGGTTAATTGGAGTTACTGTGATCCAAGGATCTGTACGATAGGCAACTCGAGGATATGGAATGTAGCAAACCTATTAATAAAGAGTGGATATTGTTAATATACATGAACAACAAACCTTAAGTATGAGTACGTAGGTAAACATATTATTGTATTCATACCTGATCTGCTTGAGACGCAAGGATAAATGGATCGTAATACTGTAGTTTCCGGCTTGAATTTATCGAAATAACACCATGAGGGTCAACTCAAACCCCTCGACCATCGGTTGGGTCATACCAATCGCACATAAACACAATGCACCTCAAGTCCAACATTCCTGGATAGTGGATTTCCAAGATTTCTTTTAAAATCCCATAGTACATGGTTTCACCTGATTGCGCTGAAATACCATAGTCCGAAGTTGACTGTTGACGTCCTTCCTCACGGATCCTGAACGCATATCCCCTAGTGCAAAACTTGGGATATGAAGTCGCGGTGCTGCGTAAACCATGAACAAACTCCACTAACCATGTTGGGAGTGATTGACCACTTGCTATACTATCGGAAACCTAAAAATGATAGAAGTAAGAAATAAGTAACATATGAACGTGAAAACCTGGAAAAGTATGGGTAATTAATTATAGTACACTTACATAACATTTCAACCACCCCTCAAATTCTTCATCTTTCAAGACAGCAAGTTCGACATCTGTCTTATCATAATGGTAATCACGTGCGAAAGACATGTAGATCCTATAACATAACAATCGTTAGTATATAAAGAAGAATAATTCCATAAATTTATTATAATAACTGATATACCTTTCGTACTCCAAAAGACACTTGCTCGACCAACTTGGGCAAACAAATCAGGAACAACCACGGCATAGACTGCTTTCTCACCTCTATCATCATGTCGGGCAGGACGTCTCGCCTTAGTGCGAACTGCCGATGGAAAGTAATATTCGGAAAAGTGTGAGACTTCCTCGTTTAGGCTTTGTGCGACAATAGATCCCTCAACCTTGCTTAAATTTTTAACCTTTTTCTTCAGGTGGAACATGTAACGCTCGAACGGATACATCCATCGGTATTGAACAGGGCCTCCTAAGGCTGCTTCTCGTGGGAGGTGAATAGGAAGGTGTTCCATAACGTCAAAAAAAGACGGTGGAAATATCTTCTCAAGATTACAAAGGAGAACCGGGATATTGGCCTCCAAGTTACGTATCCCGTGGACGGTAAGCGTTCTTGAACATAAATCTCGGAAGAATGCACCAACTCCTATAAACAAAAATTAAACAAGTTAGTACATATATATATATATATATATAGTAATATTATGGTAGTAAGAAACTAATTGGAGTAAGAAATATACCTCCAATTGCTTGGTGGATAGGTTCTGGAAGAAGATATGCAAATACAAATGGAAGAAGATGTTGCATCACGACATGACAATCATGACTCTTCATTCCTATAAACTTGCCTTCCGTCGAATCCACACAATTACGTAAATTAGATGCGTAGCCGTCTGGAAATTTGACAAATTTTTTGAACCATTCAAAAAAGATTTCTTTCTGCCCAGCATCTAACCGGTAAGCAGGCATCGGCAATCTACCGATTGAAACATGAAGAGATGGCCTCGAACAAATCAATGGCAAGTCGAATCTAGACTTCCAGTTGTCTTTGGTTTTTCTTGGGACGTTTAATATGGTGTTCATGATGCTGTCAAAGAAATTATTTTCAACATGCATAACATCTAGATTATGCTGCAATAGATGGTCTTTCCAGTAAGGCAAATCCCAGAAAATACTTTTCTTGTGCCAATTGTGATATTCCCCACAACCGTCGACGTGGTGAGGACCATTACCCCCACATTCAGGAGTTCGTTCGGCACCAAAATCACGTAATTGTTCCAATATGCTGCGACCATTTATCTCCGGAGGTGGACCATATAACACTTGTAGATTCTTCCTGAAATGTCTTTTAGACCGACGATATGGATGATCTGCCGGTAAAAAACACCTGTGACAATCAAACCATGAAGTCTTCCTTCCGTGCTGCAGTTGGAATGCTGTATTATTGTCTTGGTAATAAGGACAAGCCAATCTTCCATGCGTTGTCCATCCAGATAACATACTGTACGCTGGAAAATCGCTTATGGTCCACATAAGAACCGCACACATGTTGAAATTCTGCTGGACTGAAACATCATAAGCCTCAACATCATGCTCCCACAACATCTGCAACTCACAGATCAATGGTTGGAGGAATATATCGAGCGACCGTCTTGGATGATCTGGCCCAGGAACTAGAATTGAGAGAAACAGGAACTCTCGCCGCATGCACATAGATGAAGGTAAATTGTAAGGTGTTACGATGACCGGCCACAATGAATATTTTCTTCCATGCTTGCCAAACGGGTTGAAACCATCAGTGGATAAGCCTATGTATACATTCCGTCGTTCATATGCAAAATCTGGATATACGGATTGGAAGTGTTTCCACGCTTCCGCATCAGAAGGATGCGTGATATCTCCATCTTGACTATGCTCTGCATGCCATCTCATAGCCTTAGCTGTGCGCTTTGATTCGTACAGCCTTTTCAAACTCTCCGTTAAGGGTAAATACCACATCTGTTTGAATGAAATCTTCACCCTGCCACTTGTGTCCTGGAACCGGGGTTTCTGGCAAAATTTACATTTGTTCCGGTTCTCGTCTTCTCTCCAGTATATCATACAGTTGTCGATGCACACGTCTATAACCTGGTAGGGCAAACCAAGACCGGCGACAAGTTTTTGGATCTCGTAGTATGATCCTGGGGCCAGATTATCTTCTGGCAAAACATCTTTCACGAACTCGGCGAATGCATCAACACATTCGTCGGACAAATTATAATCAGTCTTCAGGTTCATCATCCTACTAGCAGAAGATAGCGGTGAATGACCATCCCTACAACCGCTGTATAGTGGTTGCTTTGATGCGTCTAACATATCGAAAAACCTTCGAGATTCTAAATTAGGTTCTTCAACCCTATCACCTTCAAGATACCCAACCGACTGCAAATTCTCTCTAAACGCATCGTTAACCATCGCAACCGTACTTACCCCAACATCTACTTCCGCTTTAGGTTCTCCTACGCTAGACAGAAAATAAGGTTCATTGCTACTGGTACTACAATATTCATAATTCCTTTCTCCATGTAAATACCAAACTTTATATCCTGCCCTAAATCCATATCTATATAAGTGGTTCCAAACAGTCGGAACCGCAACACTAATTCTATTACAGCAATTAGAACAAGGATATATGATATTCTGACCTTTGTTGGCCGCCTCTTGATTTCTAGGTAATTGCACGAACTCGCAAATACCTTGAGCGTATTCGGTCGTTAATAAGTTCGACCCCTCTTCCATCATTGGCTCATCCATCCATGACCGAAAATATAAACTCATCTTTATAATTTTGTTTGGTACTCGAATTTTTGTTATGATGGAATGACGAATTTTGCAAACTTATGTAGAACGGATTTCCGTCGAAAATCCGTCGGAATTCTGTCAATACCTCCGACATAACACCCCACCAATCCCATTATCCACCATAGACGATATGGGAACCACTCAAACTTTGCCGACATCGGAAACCGTCGGAATGCCGTCGGAAATCCGTCCGCCCGTACACGCTGACCAATCAAACTTTGCCGACATCGGAAAGTCCAAATTCCGTCGATATACCGTCGGTATGTAATGACATCTCGTATCCGTCTGTCTTCCGTCGGCAATAACCGACGGTATTCCAACGGAAAGCTGAGAGAGTGGATTTCCGTCGGTATACCGTCTGAAAATGTCACGGAATTCCGACGGAAAACCTCTGTGTCAGCATTCCGTTGGAATACCGTCAGAACTATCCGACGGATTTCCGAGGGGAAGAAATTTCCGTCGGAAATAAGCCTGTTTTCTTGTAGTGAGGTTAACAACTTCCATTACGAAAATAGAATTCAGAGTGAAATTAAAGTGAGTTTTTGGTTTAATACAAATTTTGTTATGATGCATTTTTCTAATAAATTATATAAATAGTGGTAAACATCATGCGTGAGATGTATTTTTGTTTCATGTAGCAAGCGGAATGTCACTACAAGAAAACATGTCATTTGTGACTCCCAAAAGAGTCACAAATTCATCACAAATGACCTGTTTGCGACTACTTAGTGACGAAAGTAAGTAGTCGCTAAACCTTCGCCGCTATCAGTCAAAAATTAGCGACGGCTTTTTGACAACATTATTTTAGTCGCTAAATTGTGACTGATATGAGACTTCTCTAAGGCGTGGCAAATAAGCGACTGAATTGTGACACCATGTATTAGTTGTAATTTTGTGACGAATCAGTGTCGGTTCATGTAGTCGTTAGATAGCGACGAATACTGTAGTCGTTAATTTACGACTCATAAGCGATGCCTTCGTAATGGGTTTAATTCATCTATCGTTGCAAAGTAGCCTCTGATTTCTGACGCTTTTATAAAAAAATGTTTGTTTTATTAGTCACTTATTAGTCTCATTTCAATGTCAATTTAGCTATCAAATTATGATTGTTATTTAGTTATGAATGCTCAAATATAAAGAAGAAACTATCAAATATGAAACAAAAACCATATTATACATAATCAAGCATTTCAAGTTCCAAATGCTTGCAAAATACGGTGTATTGGGCCGTATATACGGCGTATATACGCTATACGGTGAGAAACCGTACTGTTTTTATGCTATACAATGGACCTATATGGTGGACACTAACACGGCCAAATATACGGCATATATACGGTACTGTATATATGGCGTATTATAAAAGAAAAAACTACGTAGTTTTGACAAAGAAATTAACCCTAAAACTAACTATAAAAGACTCGTTTACTTCTCCCAAATTTCTTACGTATATATTCATTGGCTTGTTTAACATGTAGGTACATACAAAGAAACGAAACCGGCTTGATGTAGCTAGAATGAATAATCTTGTCTACGTTCAGTTTAATGCAAGACTGATGAACAAAAGAAAAAAGCAAAAGCAAAAGAATATTGACATGTTACTTGCAAATGCTCAAGCATGGATTGTTGATGGTATAGTTGATGACGGAAGGGATACGACTGTGGACGCAGAAAATGTTGAAGAAGCATCATTTAGAGCAGATGATTTGAGTGATGTTAGAGAGTTACATGAAGAAGATTTCATATCTGATGATGAAGAAGAACTTCATGATATTGATTGTGAATCTGATGACGAGCATATTCTAGAGTTACATGGAGAAGAAGAGGATGAGGATTAGAGTTAGTCGTTTTTATTCATTTCATTTCTGAATTAAGTTCAGATTTTTTTTCCATTCTATTCTTTGAGAATTGAAACATCTTTTTTAGTATTTTGCTGGTTTTGATTACTTTGATTTAGATTTTGAACTGTTATGTCATTGATTTTTAATTATTTGAGATGGTTTTTAATACTTATTTAGTTAATATTCATTATTTGTATATATAGATATATATATTTTGCACAAAAAATATTCACCGTATAGTTTCCGTATATACAACCGTATATACATCTATACGCTATACGGTGCACCACCGTACGTATAGCATATAGCGTATTTTAGAACACTGGTTTAAAGTACCAAAAGACAAAGTACTAAAACGCATAAATTGTGTGGTAAAAAAAAATTGATAAGAGTGAGAGGAGTCAACTCATAATCCGCTATAAAAGTCGCGACGTGTGTAAACTGGTTTAGGAAGAGACCCTTCAGGCAAGCCTAATGCGATTTCCACACCCCGAAGCATACCGGCTTTAACTTTCTCTGATGTCACCGTTGGGATATTTTCCTAAGAGCAAGGAAACCATGAAGTAAAATACATACGTGCATTAGACCATATCGGCACAGCAAGAGAAAATCTGAGAAGCCTCGGAAAGTTCATCGCTACCAACAAGGCAAGCGACTTGGCTGAGGCAGAACATAAATCCATGTAAACTCCCCAAGATTGAAGGATTCATTTAGATTCACACAAATATGCATTATGCGTAAACTTAGTAAAACTGGAAGAAGTAAAAGAGAGTACAATTACGCAATTGTTTGCGTTGTCTAGATGTTGAATTCGTCCTGCAGAAGAAGGTGCTTAGAGGCCACAGAGTTTTCGAAACAGAGGAAAACCTGAAAATTACAGAAAACATCAAATCATAGAATCAGGAAAGATCAAGAAACTATCAAAATGATAAGAAGGCATATATCCAGCACAACAATTATACCTAACAAAAAACGGAAGCACGCGCAACACATCTTAAGCAAAGGAATCAAAAACATATTTGCCTTATACATCTGGTAGAAATCTTGTACCTTGACATGTCATTATATAGTGCTCATTTACGAAGCAAGTATGAAACACAAGGTCCACAAGAACTGTGAATTCAAGAGAAATGCACTTGTTCATTCATTCTATAAAGATCATATCATGAAGCTAATTGTCATATACACATAAAAATCTCAGATTCTCCAATAACAAAACCCTAAAGACATAGATCAAGAGAAACTTACCACAAGCAAGACAAGAAGCAATCTGCAAAATAATATAAAAACCCAGAAAACGAAAATCATTAATTTTTTCAATTAAACAACACAAAGAAGCTAGTGAGGCAAGCATGATGCAAAAAGCAAACGATTCGCACACTTACCTGAACAAGAGGTGAACAAAGAGGTTAACCGTTTTGCATCAGAAGCTAGGAAAAGAGATATCGATACGTTTCTTACCATTATGAGCGATAACGATATCATCAAACTGACCACGAGGAGTTCCGTTCTCACTTAAGTGCGACATTCCATTCAATCAACATATTGGATAAACCGAGAATCATTCGCACTGAAAAATTGAGCAGCGTGATCGAAAATTAGTCCTTTTGGTTCAATAATCCTTGTTCCAAGTCTTCCTCCTAACCCATGTAATCCCTACATCAACGCAACACAACAGAGTTTTAACTAATTTTACTAATTCGATTCAATTAAACACATTTGAGCCCCAAAAAGCTTTGATTTTTAAGTGAAACTACAATACGCAAAACCACAAATTCCACAAACCCGGTACTAAGTGCACACTTGAAGAAGAATTCGTAATACTTTCTTCCTCAACACCTTCGTCCTCACGTAGGACTCCATCATCTTCATCATCACCATCCTCGAGAGATTTAGAGTTTGAATTGTTGAAAGACAAAACGAATTAGGATTTCTGGGTTCTTTGTGAGAGAGAGAATTATGGTTTCTGGGTTCGATTCGCCGTCAAGAGAAAACAAAGAGATTCGGCGGAGGGACGTCAAATTTGATGAAGAACTAAATGTTAGGGTTTTTGGGTTTTGAGTGACAGAGAGATTTGATGGGGAAAAACGAAAGAAACAGAGACGAATCAATGAGATTCGTTGGAAAACATGGAGATTTGATGAAAAAGAGATATCGAGATTTCGGGTTCAGAATTGCTGTGGGCTCGAGAGAGAAAATAAAAATTATGGTTTTCATGAAATGATTAGAGATATTGTTGTGAATCAAGAGAACGAATGGGGAAGATTGTGTTTATTCATTAATCATAAGATCCTTTATATAGGATTATTACAAGAGAGAAAAGGAAAATTCCTTTTCCTAATGGAAAAGGAAAGTACATAAAAGGAAAATCCTAATTCAACTAGGATTCATTAAACCGGCCTAAAGACTAAGTGTTAATGGGCCGTAAACGGACCAGAACTAGTTATGACAATCCACTATGATTTATAACACTCCCCCTTGGATGTCATAACTCTAATGGGCTTGTAATACGCTTTGGATGTTGCCTCATTAAAACCTTACCAAGTAAAACCCATTTTGGGACAAAACCGTGGTGAAGGAAAAAGAGTACAACACGTATTACTCCCCCTGTTCTGAACCTCACTGCAAGTCTTTCAAACGACGCATTCCAATCTGATAAGTAAGTTTCTTGAACGTTGAGGTTGGAAGTGACTTGGTGAATAGGTCTGCTGAATTCTCACTTGATCGTACTTGCTGCACTTGAATTTCTCCATCTTTCTGTAGATCGGATGTGAAGAAGAATTTTGGCAGAATGTGCTTCGTCCTATCACCTTTGATGTATCCATCCTTAAGTTGAGCTATACACGCTGCATTGTCCTCGAACAAGACCGTCGATTCCTGCTTACCTCATGAATTGCCAATATCTCTGAATGATTAGAAGATGTAGCTGCAATGGCCTGCTTCATTGACCGCCAAGATATTGCAGTTCCTCCATGAGTAAACACATAACCTGTCTGGGACCGTGCATTATGAGGATCTGAAAGATAACCTGCATCAGCAAAACCAACTAAACCGTCCTTAGATTGGTTAGTATAAAATAGACCCAAGTCTTTCGTTCCTTGTAGGTAACGAAGAATATGTTTTATCCCGTCCCAGTGCCTTTGGGTCGGACATGAGCTAAATCTTGATAATAAATTCACGGCAAAACATATATCTGGCCTAGTGTGGCTTGCCAGATACATTAAAGCTCCTATGGCACTGAGATATGGCACTTCGGGACCAAGGACTTCTTCAGAGTCTCTCTTAGGACCAAACGGATCCTTTTCTAGATCAAGAGATCTCACCACCATTGGGCTGGACAATGGGTGACATTGATCCATATTAAAACGCTTGAGTACCTTTTCAGTATATGCCATTTGATGCACAAGGATTCCATCATTTATGTACTCAAGTTGCAATCCCAAACAGAACTTAGTTTTGCCTAGGTCTTTCATCTCAAATTCTTTCTTGAGGCATTCAACTGTTTGGACGATTTCACCAGGGGTTCCAAGGATGTTCAAATCATCCACGTAAACTGCTATGATAACAAACCCTTTGTTTGCAAATTTTTTTTTTTTTTTTTTTTTTTTTTTTTTTTTTTTTTTATAAAAATACATGGACTGATGGGATCATTCTTATAGCCTTCTTTGACTAAGTACTCACTCAATCTATTGTACCACATACGCCCACTTTGCTTCAGTCCATAAAGGGATTTGTTCAGCCTTATGCAGTGTTGTTCTCGAGAACCTTTCTTATCTTTGAGCTCAATACCCTCTGGTAATCTCATATAAATCTCATTATCCAGTGGACCATATAAGTATGCAGTTACAACGTCCATTAACCGCATATCCAACTTTTCTCTTATAGCCAAACTTATCAAAAATCTAAAAGTTGTAGCATCCACCACATGGGAGTATGTCTCCTCATAATCTATTCCTGGTCTCTGTGAGAATCCTTGTGCAACAAGCCGTGCTTTATATCTCACGATTTCACCATGTTCATTTCTTTTCCTCACAAAGACCCATTTATGTCCAACTGGTTTAATCTCATAGGGTGTCCGAATTATTGGACCAAAGACATCCCTTTTCCTTAAAGAATTCAACTCCACGTTTATAGCTTCTTTCCATTTAGTCCAATTTTCACTCTGAGTGCACTCATATATCGACGTGGGTTCTAGATCCTCCATAAGTTCAAGTGCTACCTTAAAAGCAAATATATCATCGATTTCCACACACTTTCTATTCCATTGTATTCCAGACATAACATAATTCATTGAGATCTCATTATTTTCAGGAACGTCAGAACCATAAAACTCGGCGTCCCGAGTCTCATTGCTTGGAACTATCGGTTCAGTTATGTCTGGGGTTCCATCAGATTCCTCAACCACGATTTCAGCACCTTTCTTTCTTTTCCGAGGATTCTTATCTTTGGAACCTATTGGCCGGCCACGTTTTGAGTGTGGTTTAGATTCTGTAGCAACTTGATTGTGTCCCTCTTGAACATCAATTCTAATCGGTGCATTAACAGCTGGTATGTAAGACTTAGTTACTCTTTTCGGGTCAGCAAAGGAATCTGGCAATTGATTAGCTAGCTTTTGTAAATGTATAATCTTTTGGACTTCTAATTCACATTCTTGAGTCCGAGGATCTTGCCATTTTAAGGACGTTTGATTCCATATAATTTCCTTTACCAGTCTGTTATCTCCTCCTAATGTTGGATAGACAGATTCGTCAAAAATGACAATCTGCGTACCTGGCCTTAAACAAATCACCCGTGGTTGGCTCAAGGTACTTAATGATAGTAGGAGAATCATATCCAACATATATCCCCATCCTCCTTTGAGGTCCCATCTTTGTTCTCTGTGGTGGTGCAATAGGCACATAAACGGAACATCCGAATGTTTTAAGATGGGATATGTCTGGCTCTTGACCCGTTATTAACTGTGATGGGGAATATTTATGTTCACTAGATGGCCTGATACGAATTAGCTCTGCTGCATGTAAAACTGCATGTCCCCAAGCTGAGACCGGGAGTTTTGATCTCATTAGCAACGGTCTAGCAATCAACTGTATGCGTTTAATAAACGATTCAGCCAAACCGTTTTGTGTATGTACATGTGCCACAGAATATTCAACACTTACCCCCATGGACATACAATAATCGTTAAACGCTTGGGACGTAAATTCACCAGCATTGTCAAGACGTATAGTCTTTAAAGGAAAATCTGGAAAGTGTGCTCTTAAACGTATGAGCTGGGCAAGCAATCTTGCAAATGCCACATTTCTAGTTGATAATAGGCAGACATGTGACCATCTCGTGGATGCATCAATAAGGACCATAAAATATCTAAACGTCCCACAAGGTGGGTGTATTGGTCCGCATATGTCTCCTTGAATTCTTTCCAGAAAATTTATCGTTTCCTTAGTTACTTTGATTGGTGATGGCCTAGTAATGAGTTTCCCTAGTGAACATGCTTCACACGTGAGATTCTTTGGGATAACTCTCCTTTCTTTCAAGGTGTGCCCATTAGTACTTGCTAATATCTTTCGCATCATGTTAGCACCGGGATGGCCAAGCCGGTTATGCCAAAAAGTGAAATTCTCAGTAAACTCTTTGTTTACCATAGCATTTGCTTCTATCATTCCGATCTTAGCACAATAAAGGCCCACATAAATGGCAGGTATAGTCTCTAGGACTTTCTTATAGCCATGGACGGTTTCAAAGATTTGAAGGAATTCTTTGTTATTCTCGTCCTTAGTTTCAACATGAAGACCATTCATTCGAATGTCTTTAAAGCTCAATAGACTTCTCTTTGAACTAGGTGAATATAACGCATTAGAAATTTCTAGATGCGTGCCCTTAGGTAATAAAATATGGGCTTGACCGTGGCCTTCAATTAAATTTGCTATACCCGCAATTGTGGTTACATTTTCCTTTTTAAGTGTAAGATCAATGAAGTATCTCTTATCTCTTAATATCGAGTGGCTTGATCCACTATCCACAATGAACACATCCATATCGTTCATACTTCAAAAGAGATAACAATAGATACTTTTAAATAACACTCTTTCATTCCATAAAGTTTAATAGAAAGCAATAACACAAAACCAAAGTATAAAGTGTAAAACGTAAAACAAGCAAAACACAAAACACCAAAACAGAAAATCAAAATCAATCACTTAAGTATATCTGAGGTTTCAAAATTCATCAAGTCATCTTGCTCATGATCGAAATCTCCTTCATTATCATGCTGGATCATATGAGTTTCTGGATTCTTCCCTTTAAGGCTCTCTTGATAGAGTTTAACCAGATGCTTGGGAGTCCTACATGTCTTAGCCCAATGATTACTCATTCCACATCGATGGCAAACTGATTTTGGGTTTGATTCTCGTGGTTGAGAAGTAATACCACGGTTATTACGATCATAGTCAGTTCGGTATCCGCGTCCTCGTCCTCGCCCGCGGTTAGAATGATCGTTATGGAATCCGTGGCCTCGGCCCTGACCTCGGCCGCATGGATTAAAATGGCCACGGCCACGTCCTTGCCATCTACCCCCACGTCCACGACCACGATGTCTATAATCACTTTGGACGTGGTTAATTTCTTTCTTTTCATCTGTGGCCACATTCGCTTCAGGAAGTGGGGCTGATCCAGGAGGTCTCATCTCACTGTTTCTCATTAGCAGTGTATTATTCTCCTCGGCTAGTAATAGACATGCTATAAGCTTTGAGTATGTCTCAAAACCTCTTTCACGGTATTGCTGTTGAAGTAACACGTTATTAGTGTGAAAGGTGGCGAAGGTCTTTTCCAACATGTCTTTCTCAGTTACCTTCTCACCACATAGTCTCAATTGAGAAACTATTCTGAACATAGCCGAGTTATATTCTTTCACGGACTTGAAGTCCTGGAACCTGAGATTCCTCCAATCATAATTGGCCTTTGGTAACAACACCGTTCTATGGTGGTCATATCTTATCTTTAATTCTTTCCAAAGGTCCAAAGGGTTCTCAATGGTTAGGTATTGATCCTTGAGACCCTCAACAAGATGATGACGAATGATCGATATCGTTCTGTATCGATTCCTTTCATTCTCATTATTATCCTCAATGATACATTCGCCAAGTCCTTTAGACTTTAGATTTATCTTAGTATCCAACGCCCACTGTAAGTAATTGTCTCCAGAGAGATTGAGGGCAGCATAATCCAAATTGTTGATTTTCGACATCTGAAAACATTCATCCTATTCTCTAAGAACTATAAGATTTTAAAGTTTATGCATATGATGCAAAATAGGTCATGGGTGCTTATATAAACGGGTACGGATGCATGATGCTTATGAAACCAGATTTTTATGTTTAACAACCTAACATAATGTTTTTATATGCTCATGATGCAAGCCTAGTATTCAAATTCTAAACCGTATGATGATATGACCGGATTTTAATCAAGCATGTTATGTCTATATGATGCAATCAGTTTCAGTTTCATGTTTATCAATCAACGAATCAATCCAAACAAGCAAACAAACAAACGAGTTCAAATAAATATGCAACCAAATTTGGACAGAGTGTTTACTGTCGATCGACGGGTGATTTGTGTCGATCGACACAGTTTAATTCAAACAACAAATTCAGGCAGAAGTTTACGTGTCGATCGACATAAAACTAGTGTCGATCGACACGGGTACAGATCATGCAATCGGTTTGGATTTTAATTGAATTAGGTTAGGGTTTCAAGTTAGGGTTTCAAGTGATTACGAATCATGAATCAATAAACACAATCAAGCAAGCAATAACAATAACAAGCATGATTTAGATTAGGGTTTCTAAGATTATCATGAATCTAGGTTCTTTAGATTAGGGTTTCTTATTGTTTACCTTAACCTCCGTGAGTCTTCTAGTTCGCCGTAACCGTTGATAGGCTGTATGAACTTTCTTCTAGTTCGCCGTAACCTTAAAGGCTGTATGAACTATGATTTGAACAGTAACGCCGGAATGAACAGTAATCGTCGATGAACAGTAATCATCGATGAACAGTGCGCGATGAACAGTACGATGAATAGTAACGATGAACAGTAATCGCGTTTTTTGTGTTTTTAGGGTTTAGGGAGCAACTCGTGCTGATAACGTGTTGTGAATCAAGAGAACGAATGGGGAAGATTGTGTTTATTCATTAATCATAAGATCCTTTATATAGGATTATTACAAGAGAGAAAAGGAAAATTCCTTTTCCTAATGGAAAAGGAAAGTACATAAAAGGAAAATCCTAATTCAACTAGGATTCATTAAACCGGCCTAAAGACTAAGTGTTAATGGGCCGTAAACAGACCAGAACTAGTTATGACAATCCACTATGATTTATAACAGATATGATGTAAGTATGTTATTAAGCAAATAAGTGGGAAAACGTCCCTAATGCGTCACTAATTTTGGTAGGGGGGAAAATGGCATGCAAAAAGTCCAAATCTTTTTAGACCACGAGCCACGATATTCGTCGAAAATTAGTCATACATTCGTCGGTAATTTGTAACTACTTTGCCACGACTTGGATAGTCACAAATCAAAATCCTAAACCCTAAACAATTAGACCCAAAATATTGTTCTCTATATTTACCTTATACCCTAAATTGATGGATATATGGATTACACTAGTCCTAACAAATCTAATTTAGATAAAACATCAAATTTTGAATATCATAGTATACTTACATGTATACTTATAATATGTAACTTTAAGATTAATAAAACTAAAAAGTTGTTTCATTGAAAATTTGCAATTGTGTTTGAGTTATTCAGTATTAACACATATTTCTACTTTGCATTGAGTTTAGTAAACTCTAAATACAATTATGAATCATAGAGCCATATATTTTAGCTATTTCATGTTTAGAAAAATTAGAGGTAGTGGGGAAAGTGTCACAAATCAGTCACAAGGGTAGGTAGGCATCTTATATATGAGGCAAAGTAGTGGTAAATTTGTGACTGATTTGTGACGTTCTTATATGGTTCCAATTTTCAAACCTTAAAACCCTGGATGGTCACTAATCAGTGGTAAATTTATGACTAGTTTCTAACGCTGTGTTACGAATCCCTAAACCCTAAACAAGCGTCACAAAATCGTCTTAATTTTACCAATGATTAGTGACTATAGAGGATATTTGAACGTCACAAATCAGTCGCAAAATATTTGTTGTTGTTCCTCGGATTCGAACTCGTGATGAATTTTTGATAATTTTTTTTAAAAATCATACAGATTAGTCACAAATCAGTAGCAATGTAGTCGCAATTTGGTGACTGTGTTGTGACTACACTTACTAAAAACGGAGTTTCTAAAAATGGAGTTACTAAAAACAGAGTTACTTAAATTTGGCCGCCAAAAGGTCCAAACTTTTTGTGAGTGAGAACTGTTACTAATTTGTGACTATTTTGTGACTGATTTGTGACGATTGGAACTTAGTCACAAATCAAATCCCTAAACCCTAGTCATTAAGACCCAAACTTTGTTCCTCTAGTCTTCCCCTACACCATATACCCTAAATGAAAGGATATTCCCATTGAACTACTACTAAGAAAACTAATTTATAAAAAAACATCAAATTTATGTAACATGTGATTAAACTTCTAAGTGTTTATAACCTAAAGTATGTGAATTATTGTTCTTAAAAAAAGTTTTGATTTATGCACTTGTACCATACATTCACTACTTTGGCATTGAGTGTAGTACAATCTAAGTACAACTATGATTCATAGAGGCATTCATTTTCGGTTTTAAGGTATACAAATGTTACAAGTAGTGGCAAAATAGTCACAAACCAGTCACATAATCACGTATGCGTTGCAAATGTGTGGTATATTGTGACTACTTTGTGACGTAGATTTAGGGTTGTATTGAAAACTTATTATTGAATTTGATAAATTAACTACTAATACATATTTTTAATATGCCATTGAGTTTTGTACACTCTTATATAAATTATGACCCGTAGACTCATTTTTTTTGTTTTTTGAATGTGTGAAAATGTTAGTTGGAGTGGAAAAGGAGTCACAAATCAGTCACATTGGGAATTTCCGTCGCAAATATGTGGTAAAGTAGTAGGTAAGTTGTGATAAATTTGTGATGTCTCGAAACGGTATTCGAAGTCCAAACCCTAAACCCTATAGAGTCACAAATCAGTCACAAAATATTTGCAAAATGACCATCTTCTTCTCCTGACATAACTTTTGCGACTCTTTTGCGACTCAACAACTGGAGTCACTAATTTGTGACTGAGATATTCGTAACAATTGTGTCGCAAATTTGTGACGATATTATCCGTCATTAAGGAGTTACTAATTAGTAACTGATATGCGACTACATCGAAACCTTCGCAACAAAGTCGCAAATCAATCACTAATTTGCGACTCCGTTACGACCAGGTTAATCAGTCACAAATTTGCGACTACTTTTCGACTGATTAACTGTAGTCACAAAACAATATCAAAGTAGACGCAAATATTAGAGATTGATTTCGCAGTCACAAACAATAGTCACTTCTGGACTGTTTTCTAGTAGTGTGTAAACAAACCTACCTTTTCGAAATGGTATTTGTTAACTTAAGCTTGAAGTTAGCTTAACCGAGTTATGGTAAGAGGAAAAGTTCTATGTGTAGGAGTTAGCTAAATATGTTAGTTTTCCTTTTTGGATTACGAATTATTCTATGTTTCTCTCTATATAAAGGAGATGCCAAAGTTGTGGTATAACTTGAGGTTTTGAGAGAGGGATTATGTAAGCTTAAGTTTTGAGTAAGTTTCTTAAGCAATAAAGAGAGTTAGTCTTTATTAATCTCGTGTCTCTTAACTTGTGTAAAAACAATATTTGGTATCAGAGCTTCGTGAAATCGTGGAACAAGTATGGGAGAAACTACTGATCCAGTGATAAAATCTAAGAAGGAGGAGGATCTTCTGCAATCACGTGCCCTATGTTTAACTCAACAAATTATACGGTATGGGCCATGAAGATGAAGATAGCTCTTAAAGTTCATAAGGCTTTGGGAAGTCGTAGAAACGGAGGCAAAATTAGCATATGGTGAGAAGAACAACATGGCCATAGCTTTGTTGTTTCAATCGATACCAAAAACTCTGATTCTACAAGTGGGAGAACTTGATACAACTAAACAAGTTTGGGAAGCAATCAAAGCTAGGCATATGGGAGCCGAGAGGGTAAAAGAAGCTAGGTTGCAAACTTTGATGGCTGAGTTTGATCGAATCAAGATGAAGCACTCTGATAAGATAGATGACTTTGCTAGAAAGTTATCAGAGATCTCATCAAAGTCAGTTGCATTGGGGGAAAACATTGAGGAATCGAAATTGGTGAAGAAATTTCTTAAGAGTCTTCCTCGAAAGAAGTATATACACATAGTAGCTTCGCTTGAACAAGTATTAGATCCTAAAACCACAAGTTTTGAAAATATTATTGGACGTCTAAAGGCATATGAAGAGCGTATATTTGAAGAAGATGAGGTTCAAGAAGATCAAAGTAAGCTTATGTATGCAAATACATAGAATTATAGAAATTACTCAAACCGTGCCTTTAATGGAGAGTTTAGGCGCAGAGGACGAGGAGGTCGCTTCTACAGGGGAAGAGGTCGGAGACGCTATAATAGAGGAAGAGATGCTTCAAAGGTGATGTGTTATCGGTGTGACAAAATCAGTCACTTTGCAAACAGTTGCCCGGATAGATTACTCAAGCTCCAAGAGATACCAGAGGATGAAGATGATGAAACTCATGAAGCATAAAAGTTAATGGTGCATGAAGTAGTGTATCTTAATGAGAAGAAGGTGAAGCCAAGTGAATTTGAGACTCATAGAGATAATATCTGGTACTTGCGAGTAATCACATGTCTGGAAACCTTGATTACTTCTCAAAACTCGACAATACAGTTTCAGGAAAAGTGAGATTTGATGATGATTCTCGCATCGATATAAAAGAGAAAGGTTCTTTTCTTTTTGTGAGCACAACCGGTCAACACAAAGTCTTAGCCGATGTATACTTTATCCCAGACTTAAAAAATAACATCATAAGTCCTTGACAAGCAAAAGAGGCTGGATGTGAGGTAAGAATGAGAGATGATTACCTCACACTTCATGATAGATATGGGAACTTGTTAACAAAGACAAATAGTTTTAAAAATTGATTGTATAAGGTGATCATGGAAGTTGAGGATAGAAGATGTCTACCTGTATCTACCATGAGTGATTCAATGAAGTGGCATGCGAGATTAGGACACATTGGTGCGGATAATTTATCCAAGTTGCTAAAAAAGGAATTGGTCATCGGTTTACCAAGTATCTCGGTTGAGAAAGAAACATGTTCATCATGTTTGCTTGGAAAGCAAACAAGGCATGTGTTTTCTCAAGCAACATCATATCGAGTCACACGAATACGTCTTTGTACTTATCGATGACCACTCTCGTTATATGTGGTCCATACTCGTGAAAGGAAAGGATGAGGCATACAAAAAATCAAGATTTTTAAGGCAACTGTTGAACAAGAAACCAGAGAGAAGATCAAGACATTTCAGATAGATAGGGGTGGAGAGTTTGTCTCTAGTGAGTTCCAACAGTTTTGTGAGAATTCAGGCATCAATAGACACTTGACTACACCTTATTCTCCACAGCAAAACGAAGTAGTAGAGAGGCGAAACAGAACTCTAATGGAGATGACCAGGAGTATTTTAAAGCAAATGAATGTACAAAATTTCTTGTGGGGGGAAGTAGTGAGGCACGCAACTTATCTTATAAACAGAGTAGCAACAAGAAATTTGGAGCATTCAACCCCATATAAAGCGTTCAAGAGAAGAAAGCCAAATATTGAGCACTTGTGAGTGTTTGGATGTATTGGGTATGCAAAAGTAACAACTCCACACCTTAAGAAGCTTGAGGATCGATCGCAAGCATTGGTTCATCTGGGAACGGAACCTGGGTCAAAAGTTTATCGTCTATTAGAACCATCACGTTGCAAGATAGTAGTAAGCAAAGATGTAGTTTTTGATGAGAAACAAAAGATGGAAGTGGAAAACTCTTAAGAAGGAAGACGGTAATAATGCTGAAACATTCTTGGTTGGGTCCGGAGACTTTGGAAATAACGGTTTAAGAGAGGATAATAGCATTGAGAAACCAGAGGAGAATGGAGAAGATAAAGGCGGAGATGAGAGTGTTGAAGAAAGTGAAACCGTTTCGCAACCTGAATATGAAATAGAGGAATCACAAAAGGAGGAGTCACAAGTCATATTAAGAAGGTCTACAAGACCAAAGACGACACCGACCTACTTAAGTGATTATATTCTGTTGGCTGAAGTGGAGAGTGAACATCTTTTGATGATGATCAATGAATAACCATGGGATTATAATGAGGCCACGAGTACAAAGGAGTAAAGAGATGCATGTAGAGAAGAAATAACATCTATTGAAAAGAATAACACATGGGATTTGGTAGATCTTCCTTTAGGAGCTAATCCAACTGGTCTAAAGTGGGTATTTAAGCTCAAAAAAAATTCGGATGGGAGTATAAACAAACATAAAGCGAGACTTGTGGCGAAAGGCTATGTTCAAAGATATGGCATAGACTTTGATGAGGTGTTTGCTCCAGTAGCACGCATTGAGACTGTGAGGTTTATTATTGCGTTTGCAGCTTTGAATGGTTGGGAGATGCATCATCTTGATGTGAAAAACGCTTTTCTTCAAGGAGAACTAAAGGAAGTAGTCTTTGTGACACAACTAGAAGGATTTATGATTGAAGGAAGAGAAAACAAGGTTTACAGGCTCAACAAAGCTCTCTATGGATTAAGACAAGCACCGAGGGCTTGGAATAATAAGTTGAACGAGATTCTTTGTGGAATGAACTTTGTGAAGTGTTCAAAGGAGCCTCCTTTGTATCGGAAATACGAGAAGGATCATATTCTTTTAGTAACTTTTTATGTGGATGATTTGCTTGTCACATTATTAGATTTAAGTATGATACTTGAATTTAAAAGAGGAATGGCGGCGAACTTTGAGATGAGTGACATTGGTAAGTTAACTTACTACCTTGGTATTGAAGTGATTCAAGATGCAAGCGGTATCATGTTAAAACAAGAAAGATACACATCTAAGTTGCTAAGTGAGTTTGGAATGGAAGAAAGTAATGGGGTTCACATACCAATGGACTCGAGGTTGAAGTTGTTTAAAGCAAGCAAGGAGAAGAGATTGATGAGAAAGAATATAGAAGAAAAATTGGATGTCTCATGTATTTACTACACACTCGACCATATCTTTCATTTAGTGTTGGTGTGCTTAGTAGATACATGCAAGAACCAAAGGAGTCTCATGGAGCAACATTAAAACAAGTATTAAGATATTTGAAGGGAACTTTGAATCTTGGTCTTGTGTTTAATCGTACAGAAAAGGCAAAGATAGTGGGTTATAGTGATAGCAGGCATAACGTGGATATAGATGATGGTAAGAGCACAACGGCTCATGTGTTTTATCTCAATAATTGTCCTATCACCTGGTGTTTACAAAAGCAAGAAATTGTGGCTTTATCAACGTGTGAAGCTGAATTTATGGCGGCAACGGAGGTAGCAAAACAAGCAATATGGCTTCAAGATCTTCTTGCTGAAGTTACTGGAGAAGCATGTGAGAAGGTGACAATTCGAGTTAATAATATGTCTGCAATTGCTCTCACTAAGAATCATGTGTTTCACGGAAGAAGCAAGCACATACACAGAAGATATCATTTCATCAGAGAGTGTGTAGAGAATGAACAAGTAGAGGTTGAGCATGTACCTGGAAGTGAGCAGAAGGCTGATATACTAACAAAAGCACTTGGGAGAATCAAGTTCAAGGAGATGAGAGATTTCATTGGTGTTCAAGATGTGTCAAAAGAAGAGTTCAAGCTTAAGGGGGAGAATGTTGACTTAAGCTTGAAGGTAGCTTGAGTCATAAGAAATCCTAATCCAACCGAGTTATGGTAAAAGGAAAAGTTCTATGTTTAGGAGTTAGCTAAATATGTTAGTTTTCTTTTTAGGATTAGGAATTATTCTATGTTTCTCTCTATATAAAGGAGATGCCAAAGTTGTGGTATGACATGAGGTTTTGAGAGAAAGATTGTTTAAGCTTAAGTTTTGAGTAAGTTTCTTAAACAATAAAGAGAGTTAGTCTTTATTAATCGCGTGTCTCTTATCTTGTGTGAAAACAATAGTCTTTACAAAACGTTTACATGTTTTCCTAATCAATCTAGAAATGTTAACTTATACTACCATTACGCACAAAGAGTTATTTGGGATTTTCAAAAAGATTATTGATTTTCTATGTTCATTTCTTTAATCATGGTAATCATGATTATATGTAGACCTGACTACTAAATCAGAGGTAATATTTAATGGTTAAAGTATGTAACGAAACGAATCGTTTATAGTGGCTGTCTGGCTGATATTGATGCTTGTCGGGAAATTTATTAACAATCTTCCTTTGTAAATTATAATATTATTACCACTTTCTCCACTTCCATGGTTCAGCAGTTTTACTCAAACAATGCTCTATAAAGGTCAGAACTAAATTATTCCATTATTTTGAAGTGGAATAATTTAAAAATGAATAACCTAGTGTCAAAGAGTTTTCAGTATCATACGAATGAGGAAAAATAGCAAATATGAGAATTGATTTTTGTCATAAACTCAACTTCTTAAACGAATCGTCTAAACGTCACATGAACTCTAGTTGCCATCAAGTGATTTTTGGTCTAATGGTAGATATTTTCCAACGAAATAAACTAAAGACTGACTCGGATCCACGAAAATTAGGACTTAGGTTTAAACTTCGCAGTTTAAAAAAAAAAACCTCTAGTCGCCGCATTGACCATCACGTCTGCATGACACATCTGTAGTTGAAATTATAGCTACCACAAATTCTACTTGCCACTTATAGATTTTCTAAATCTAAGCTAAAAATTCTAGCTACCGCAAATTCAAACTTGAAATGCGGCAACTACATCACTTAAATCATCACATCTACTTAAAATTCTAGCTCCGGCAAATTCTAGATGCTGCATAGATTTTCTAAATCTAAGAGATTTAGATTTGAAAAGAGTTAGATGTTGACAACTTTCTTTTTGTAAAAGGCATATATTAGACAGATATAACGTTCAAGTAGTCTACATCTTGATACACTGCTTATACCGCTTACATGCTACATAAATCATCGCGTCTTTATCTCTATTTAAATCTACCGTCTAAAGTATATCACCGTCGTGGTAGGAATTCGTCTATCAATTAGATATCGTCTAAATAACCACCTACACGGCTTTTCAAAACACTCGTATGATTTACTCTTTGTAATTGGAAAGGAATTCTCGTCTCAGGGACTTATCTAGAAGGTGTAACTACCCCATTCATCACCATTTATAATTGTGATTATATCTCTTTATTTCATATTTATATTCATGGAAACCAAACATATAAGTCGCTTTCATACAATAGCTCCCAACTCACACTAACCCCCAGAAAAACACTTTCAAAATGCGTATCGTTTTCTTCAAGTCGACTTATAACTTTCTCTACACATTAGCATCATTTTAACACATTCTCCTTACGGAATATTCCATCAAAGTTTGTGTAATGAAATTTATGCATCATAATGAGAAACTAATTTTAAGTTTTTTTTATATATCTTCGTCGTCTGGTAGTTTGAAGAGTCAGATTGACTTATATCATGTTTATGGTGCTTCATGATTACTACAAAAAATTAGGCATATTGTGTCATTTATTTTGTAGATTTGCATCAATTATAATTGATGCAAACAAAATTAACATCATTTATACAAGTGACTCTGAAAGTGGTGATGCAAATATATTGTGTCGGTTTAAAAGACCGATACAAATATTTGCATGTTGTTATAACTAATGTTAATATGTGTCATTTGTTAAAAATGATGTAAATTTATTACATCAATTATATAAATGATGATAATATTTGTGCCACTTATAACAAATGATGTTATATAATTATATCAATTTTGATAATTGATATTATATATGTTTGTATCGTTTGTGGTTTAATTGATACTAAAATTATTAGTTTTCGTATGTGTTGCAATTTTCTTAATTTTAAATGAGAAATTGTTTTAAAAAATAATAATTTATAAGTGGTTGCAACTATTAATTAATTAAGCCAATATGGACACTAAAAATAACTGTGTCGAAGGGCCTTAGTTTGATTTAAATACAATTAGGTTAAGTCTGGGGGGATTATTGGTTTTGGTATTTCAATAGATTTGAAAATCCTAACCAAATCCTATGTTATTCAATTAGTCATGTTAAAATCTTCATTAGAATCATGTCTTATTCAATATGTCATTCTCAAATACAAATCAAAATCATCTCTTATTTAATTTGTAATTCTCAAATACAAATCAAAATCACCCCTTATTCAATCCTACGTATTTACTTATGGATTTGATTTTAAAATGGATTTAAGTGGATTTGAGAGAATTTTTATGTTAAAAATACAAAGACTAAAATTCATTGGAAAACTTTGTTATTCTCAAATACTAACATTTTTATTCTCAAATACTAATTGAAATACACATGTTAGATTTGAAAATCACAATAATTGTAAATCCTATATGGATTATCAAATCCATTAAAATACCAAAACCAATAAACCCCCTAAAATGATGAGTTTAATTTGTAGAGTAATAAATTTCTTCTCACATGTTCTGTTACCGATGTGGGACAAACCACGTTTGTAAAAATAAGACTAGGCTTGGGAAACCGGATATTCGGTTCGGTTTCGGGTCGGTACCAATCGGTTCCGGGTATATTGAGTTTAGATATTTTATATTCATATAGGTACCCATTGAATTACGGTTTGGTTTCAGTTCGGTATCTAGCGGTTCCGGGTCGGTCTCGGTTATACCCAAAATGCCACCAAACATAATATTACGACAATACTGAAACAAGTTCATAATTAAAATCCAAAAGCAACTTAATAGTTTTGAAACAAAATAACAAAATTAAAAGTTGAAATCCTAAGATAGGTAATTCTCCTTGCCTCATTAAAAAACCTTAATGTGAAAATCACATTGAAGGAAAAAGAGTACAATTCGAATTACCTATTGTTTTGAAACAAAGTACTGAACTTAAAAGTTGAAATCCTAAGCAAAGCATTATACAAAAAACAGTAGAAAATGACACAATATTTGAGTAATCTAGAGAGATATTCCCTTTCTATAAAGTAACACAAGATTTGAGAGTTTACAAGACAATGATATTAAATAAACAAAATTAAAGAGTTTAAACCTATTCAAAGTGATAAACTTTATAAGTTTCAACTCAAACCTTCAAAATACGAAAATAACGAAACAAGTTGTGAAACATCAAAGTCTTAAGAGAGTGACAGACGTTGTAATGAAACAAATCTTAAAGCACTAATTTCGGTTTCGGTTTGGTTCCGAGTATTTTTTATCCAAAATACACTAAATTATCCAAAAAATAGTATTTGTTTTTAATAAAAAATAAAACAATAAACTTATATTAGCTATTTTTATCCGAACTACCTACTAATAGATAACAATATTTGAACTAACCGAATTAATTGTAAACATAACAAAGAAAAATTGTAAAATATACTCAAACTATGCATATATATATTTGTGGATTAATTTATGTTTCAGATATTTCGGATACCATTCGGTTTTCGGTTCGGTATCGGTTCGGTTCCGGTTCTTTTTGTTCTAACAAAAAATATCCATCGGGTATTCTTTGAAGTTCAATTCGGTTTCGGTTTGGATAATTACGGGTCGGTTTCGGTTCGGTTTTTCGGTTCCGGTTATTTTTGCCCATCCCTAAATAAGACATTGGATATTAATTATTTAATTGAATATTTGTTACCATCACGTTTTTTTATTGATACAAAATTGTTTTATTTAATTGATGCTAAAATAACTAATATACACATCAATTAAGTAATTGATGTAAATTCTTATTTTGTATCAGTTTATTTTAAAGTGATACAATTTTAGATTGATTAGTATCATTTTTATTTAATTGATGCCAACTACGACAATGATGACATCAATTATAATAATTGATGTTAAAACTATAAAATTTGTATCAGTTGTAAATAAATAATTCTAATTAGTATCACTTATTTTTTTGATACATTTTAATTGATGCTATCCACTTCTTATTTTTTGTAGTGGATGAACAAGTGGAAGATTCATCGATTAAAAAGGTTTATTCTTCTTTGTAATATTGTTTTATCAACAGGTGTTGCTAAAACAATATAGAATTATATCTTTTTATAACTAGAAAAACTGAACAACTGAACTTAGTTAATACTTCGAATAAACAAGTAAAATTCCGGAGAACGAGCAATTTAAAACAGACCAAGTTTGGAAAAATTCTCAAAACAAATCAGGTACGAAAATCGACGTAGTATCGTACGTATGAGCATGATCGACGTAGTATTGTATGATCATGATCAATATTTAAGAAAATATTTTATTTGATTTTTTTAAACTATTTTTGGTTTAGGATCGAGATTTATTAGATAATCACGATTTAAAAAGACCGTTAAATTAAAATGTAGTTTAACGGTATGGGAAAAGTTGTAAAATTTGTGTAAATCAGAGAAGAGACATAAGAGAAGATGCTTCGCTTCCAAAAGGTTAGTTTTAAAACCGTTCTTTCGATCCACTGACTATTAAATTATCCAATATGCTCTTTGGTTGGTTTTATTGGTAATCTCCTGCACCTCTTAGATTTGAAAAGTAATGTTCTCGATGTTTCTGAATCTACTGTTATGGCTCATCGATCATTGAAGGATACTGCTTGAGGGTTACATGATTCTTGAGCATGAGAAACTTATTGTTAGTCCCAATTTGATTTCTTGTTGAAAATATGTTTGTGCTGTTACTTTGCAGCTACGATAACTAAAATTTACCCTTTATAGTTTGTTCCTTGTTGCTAGAGGTGCTCAGAGCCGTGCTTACTTGAGGGAAAAAGAAACATTCGGTTAGGACATTTTTTTTTAAATGCTTAGGGCATCATTATGAAGACAAAAAATTAGTAACATGTAGTTCAGTTATTAATCTCAAAAAAGTACTCCCTCCGTTTCAAATAAGGTTATTCTAGGCTTAATTTTTTATTTCAAATTAGTTGTCGTTTTCAGTTTTCAATGCATATTTATTATCAATTTTTCCATTTTTATTCCTACTTTTAAGCTTATTAATTACTTATATCAAATAAAATAATGTATTAAATAGGGTAAAACCGAACTTTTGATTATTTTTTTAAATTGTGTGAAAAAATTTAGAATGACAACTAATTTGAAACGGAGGGAGTAGTAGAATATGATTAGAGATATGGGCCCACGTTTGAAACTAAATCAAATATGGACTATTCATAGCAAGATAAAAAGTTTAGTAGTCCAAAATTAGTAGTGAAGTTAATTAAAAGGATTTTTTAATTAATTTTGTGTTAATTTCATAAAAACTAGAGCAACGACAAACGTTTGTAGTTTTTCTTCTACTTGTTTGAGTTTTATATTGATAAAAAAAATTCATCACATTTCCTCTCGTAAATCTTTATAAATTCGGTAGTAAAATTTTTTGCTAAACATAACTTAGCGTTTCGTGGAAAAAATGAGAAAAGTTACGTCTTAGAGCTATTATTCACTTTCTTATTTATTTTTATTTTTTGCTAAGTAACAATAATATTGATTGTTGTAAAACTTTTTTTTATGAATAAATACATTTTATTTTGAATCTCTTTTGTATGCTATTAGTTTTGGCACGGCTCTGGAGGTGCTCAAGATCTTCTGTTGAGTGTTGTTTAGACAATTTATGAACAGAATTTATAGAACATAAACTGTTCATTATCTAATGATATTTACATTAACAAAATATAACGTCTATCCTAATTTTTTTTCCAGCTAAAAGTCTTGAAACGCATAACAAATTATCAACAAATTATTCAAATTATCATTTAAACGCATAACAAATGACATATAAAAATGAAAAATCAAACGTTGACTTGAGCAGTGTTCGAACCGTCCATTAATTAATAAATTTGGACGAATTTGAATAGTAAAAATATGTAGCTCAACCACCTCGTCAGCCCAAACATTTAAATGAAATGTTTACACATATACAGTAGTTGAGACGTACAAAACAAGTCTTTATGCATATCCTTATGTACTTGGGTCTTCGTCGACATATTCTTTACAATATCAATTTCAAAGAGTTTAGTGCGTCCACATTAAAGCTTTCGAAAAATAGTGTTGCTTGGTCACACATCCTTTTTAAAACATGTTTCACGTGAAACCGTAGAGATTTAAATAGCGTGTTTGATTTTATGTCCTAGTACAATTTAAACTTTTAGTGAGTGTGCCTGTGAATGTGGATTCTAAACACATTTCTAGTGCGCAATAGTTTTTTATTTGCCCATATAGCGTGCACTTTTTGAAGAATGTTCTGATAAATAAATAAAATCTTTTTAGACTTTTTTCACAACTTCTAGGGTTGTATGGTAAAATGTGGTTGTTGTAATAAAATCTACTTATTATTTTTTATTATTATTGATAATAATATCATGAAACACATGTTAGTTGGTACTCCCTCCTCTATAAATGATAAACCGGTTAAACTCACAAATCGACAATAATATGGTAGAATACATATGAAAGCAAAAATCACCAGTTAAAATCTCTTTCTTTTGAAACATGAGGGTCAAAGACAAAAAAATGATTAAAATATACTTATTTAAAATGGAGAGACCAAAAAAAAATAAAAATAAGTGTTCATATGATATGATAATGTGATAAAAAAATCAATCACTCTCAATTATATATACTTCATCATGACTAGGAAACTATTCAATTACATTAGCTTCATATTGTAAGTAAAGTTTTATATCATGATCTACGAGCACTTAACTCTACTTAACCGAACCATCCTTAACTATGACCAAATCAAACCAAAACTATTTTAACAATATGATAAGTTACCGTTTTACTTTGGAGTTCGGGAAATTACAAGATCCATCCAAAAAATGATAATTCAAAATAATTAGTTTTTCTCTCACATAAGAACATTAAATTCCGAAATAAAAAAAATGCCAATTGGCATTTTAGACTGATCATTAGCTAATCGAGTAGCTAAATTTCATAAAACTGTTTCCAATATATTTTTTTTAAAAATTATGTATATATAGTCTAGAAAGTGACCGTGAGAGAACGGAAAGACATTTGGTCTTGAGAAAACAAGTAAAGTTCAATTTTTTAGAGAGAGTTATGTTTTTGTAAGGGCATATATAATGGAGACACTAGCATAAGTGTTTTAAAAATTTTTAGAATTAAAATATATTAAATTTAGGATCTTTAGTGTCTAAAACTGAAAAAGATCCAATATTGAATCATTTTTTCCCGGTTTTAGAGTATCCTAAATTTAATATATTTTAATTCTAATAAGTTTTTAGACACTTATGTCAGTGTCTTCATTATACATGCTCTAAGAAGTCCAAACAAGGATCTCTCTTTCAGTGTTAGAAAAAGGTATTTCATAGGATGTTAGAGCATCTCTATCCACAAAGATCTTCAAAAAAGTCTAACTTAGTAATTTTAATATTATTTGATTTTAAATTCAAATTTTAATTCATTAAAAATACATTCAACCAATCACAACACACCATTTAGTAAGACACAAGATCTTAAAATTCTTGTTTAAGAACTTTTCTTCATTCTCTCTCTTCTATTTTGTTTATTTTCATTTTTTTAAGACATAAAATCTTTGGTAAGACACATGGATGGAGATGGTTTGGGTCTGTAGAAAGCAGTCAAGTGTTTTTTAGCTACCACCTTTTTTTTATGTATTAGCCGTCTCCCAACTTAGTCTCAAAATTTATAGCGATTTCATCATCGGTAGGAAGGAAATAGAATAACGCAGCAAGTCAAGCACCATAAGGTCTTTTCTTTTGGAATCGCCTTCGCAAACTTTAATCATTCCATGGACCAGAGATTAACTATTCTACATATAACATGTGCAACGTAAGTTATATTAACTATTTGATTAAAAAACAATTTGAATATGGTTGAATAATTGAAAAACTAGGCTGGAAATTTAGCTCGTCTGACAACTCAATCTCCACACCATTCCAAAATTTTATTGGGTACATCGCCTTCTCCAGCGTTTAAAAAAATAGTGAGGTAGACTCGCCCGTTCATGGGAAAATTGACTTCCGCGAAATTGATGGCTACGTTGGCTATGGTCACCTTCCTTTTGTTGAACTAAGCTCGAAGAAAGCTTGAGAAAGAAGTTACCGAGTTTAGAGATTAGGAAAATATACTTATTTAGGAGTTATCTAAATATGTAAATTATCATTTTCCTATTGGAAATTAACCTAGAAGTGATCTATATAAAGAGTTACCAAGTTATGGTAAGCCTTTAAGAGATTGAAAGCTTAAGTTTTTAGAGAGTTTTCTTAAGCAATAAAGAGTGGAGTTCTTTAATTTTGGTTTCTCAATTATCTAAACTGATTCAATACCTTTGAGGTGAGGTTGTATCACTTTATCGTTCGTCTTTCTTCTCCCACGTGAATCAATATTTGCCTTTCTTGGATTTGGACCACAACTCATATATCCTTATTAATTTTTAATATTGGCTTTATTCTTAGTTTAAATAACTATGAAAGACTCGACATCTTAATTTAGACCATGATCAATCATGATACTTTGTGAGTATCATAAGATAAAAAATAATAAATCTCCTCTTTTTACTCAATTTTACTCAAAAAAATATTTTCTCTCTTCATTTTACTCAACTTTTATTAATTTTATATTTAAAAAAAAGAACTTCCTCCTATTGATACCCACTTTTGAGTATCAAAAGTATCAACCCATTGATACATTCTCTCCAATAATAACAACAATCTCCTCCTTTTACTCAAATTTTATTAATTTTATATTTAAAAACACCTCATCTTTTAAAAAAAACATTCTCTTTCCTCCTATTCTTCAAATTTTAATAATTTCATATTATATGATACCCGAGAAATATCATCGTTGGTGAAGGCAACAAGTGACATGACCTTTCCACATTTAAATATTATTAAGTGGAGTTTCCATCATTATTATTCCCTTTTATTCTGGTACCCCTTTCTTCCTAAGTTTGACATGTCATAAACGGTTTTCCTTCTCTCGTTTTTATTTAGTGCCTTTAACTTAGCCTTGGCGTGGATTGGATATACGGAAAAATGTAGTATTTGAGATTTGATTTTTTTTTACAGGTATCCGAAATAACGGATATCCGGATTTTTTTTCCGAATATTTGCGGATATCCAGATCTTCGCGGATATTTGTTTTAAACAAAAAAATGAAAACCCCATAGTATTTTTTCAAATTTTTTTTAATATAAGATTTAAACTAATTAATCAATAGATATATAAAATGGGTCTAATTGTATTTGATAAATTGTTTCTAAATGAAAATGAAAGATTAAAACGGTAAAAAATAAAATATATATTTTTTATTTAAGAAATATATTTCAAATAAAGTTAGTATATATCTATTTTTACTATAAATATATTTGCCAAATATATTTAAAAATAAAAAATTTAAATATATGTTATAAATCTACTATATTATATGTATATATAAGTAATATACGGATCAGATCGGATATTCGGATTTTTTAAATTAGTATTTGTGATTTTCTTCACTTTAGACAGATACTAAATTTTATTATTTGCTTTATTTTGATTCAAAACGGATATCCGGATTTAACGGATAATTTGCCCAGCCCTAGTTTATCTATATTAGAAGGAAAGTTTTCTACAAAATGAACAAATTCGTTGAAGATGAAACATACGATGGTGGGATGTAACGACCGTAATCCGAAAATGCTGATTTTTGGTCGTGTCGAGCGACACCACTGGGTGTGTCGATCGACACGAAGGAAATAAGGGTGTCGATCGACACAGTTTTGGTGTCGCTCGACACGACTATCTGCAGAACCGGGTTAATTAAGGTGTTAATCTCGGTTTTGGCTCGGTTTTGGCTATATAAGCAACCTAGGGTTGCGTGCTCGGGGGGGCCATCGAGAAGAGAGAGTGAGCAGAGGAGAAACTAAGTGTGAGATCATAAGATTGTGCTTTTCCGTTCGATTGTTGCAAAGAAATCGTTCGAAAGCATTTCTCCTCGAGTGTTAGTGTTCATTGTTGTTCCGGTTGTTGTCTCGGGGCGTGATCGTGTAGCCGTGCGCGTGAAGGCTTTGTAGAGGCGCTGTCGTGTCTCCATTTCCGTGCTAAATTCGTTTCCCGTTCATTCTAATTGCCAAGGTGAGTGCACGACCATTGGTTTCTAGGCCTTGACGGTTGAGTGACGTTTTCGTGATGATTGTGTGATAGATTTTGGTGTGAATTGTCTGTGGATATTGTTGTGATGTTGGTGAATTTTTTTGTGTGTTGATTGTTTGCAGGATCGCGACTCGTACCGCTCAGAATCGGGTCGTGAGAGGAGGGACTCGATTCTGGTGCGATACTGAGGCGTGTCGATCGACACCAGGAGGGTGTCGCTCGACACGAGTGCAGTAGTCGTGTCGATCGACACTTTGCTGGTGTCGCTCGACACGACCAGTTTTGAGTTCCGATTTCTGTTTTGAATTTCCATAATGTGTTTGTGGTAAATGGTGTTATTGATTGTTGTTTGGTTATGATACCTGAGCCTGCTTGTTACGCCACTAGATGGTATGACCGGCTCACTAAGTGTTTATTAAATACTTACGTAATTCGTTTTTCCCAATTGTGTTGCAGGTAAAGGAAAAGGAAAAGTGTGACCGCGAGATCATGGCTTTAGGGAGATGATGATTAGGATTGCTATTGGTTTTCCTGTTTTATTTATTCTAGTAAAACCCGGTTAGGTTGCTAGATGTTATTATTGTTTTCTTGAATTCCGTTTATGGAAATGAGTTGGTACATTGATTATTATTTATGAGAATTTCCGCATTAAAAAAAAAAAAAAATAGACTGGGTGTTACATTTTGGTATCTGAGCCTATACGGTTTTAGGACTGTTAGGATTGAATGAATTGAGACTATGTGTTTGAATTGATTATCTGTGCTTAGTCAATTTTAGTCTTGGAAATCATCCTCTCCGGCCTTCAATGAGATACCGCGGTAAGTTTTGTTGTGTTTGATTGTGACTTCTGGAGTGCTTATCTCTTGATATGTGTTGCAGAGAGATGGATACCAGGAGTAGAGGTCGTGGCAGAGCTGGTGCCCGTGAGGGCAGAGCAGGAGGCCGTGGAGGCCGGGGTGGTCGTGGACCAGTTGCTGAGTCTGCAGAGAGTGCGGCGCAGAGTGTGTCTCAGAGTATGGCGACCGCGTCAGAGTCCCAGTTGCTTAGTGCCAATGTGTTGGCCGGTGCCGGTAGAGGCGGGGGAGTTCCAGTGGGCCCTGGTGGGGTGCTGCTGCAGCTCCGGGTCGTGATGACCAGGTCATGGGATTGCTGACGCAGTTATTGGCACGTTTTTCGCCAGTGGCTCCTGAGCAGGCTCTGGGTGTTCCTCCAGTGGTCGGGTTGCAGCAGAGGGCTGCAGTTGCTGAGCAGCCAAGGGCTGTAGTTGCAGCGCATATTCCGTCTTATCTTGAGATGATGGGACAGATGCAGAGGATAGCTACGCCGTTCTTTGAGGGTAGAGTTGGTCTTGAGGCGGCTGATGAGTGGCGTCTCAGGTTAGAGCGTAACTTCAAATTGATCAGGTGTCCTGCCGAGTATCAGGTCGAGTTGGCTGTCCACTATCTGAGTGGTGATGCCCATTGTTGGTGGCGCGCTATTGAGGCTAGGCGTGCAGAGTGGACTTAGGGTGAGTTCAACGCCAAGTATTTCCCTCAGGAGGCTCGAGACCGTCTTTAGATGAGGTTTATGTCATTGACGCAGGGAGAGCTGTCAGTGCACGAGTATGACGCCGAGTTCAGTAGTCTGGTAGTTCATACGGGGCACAGTTTTGATGATGAGCGGGCTCTGGTTCAGAGGTTCTTGCAGGGACTTCCGTTGAGCATCAGGACCCAGTACAGGGGTGGTAGGTTCATCTCGAGGGCGGATCTAGTGGAGCTAGCGGCTTCTATTGAGGAGGATCAGCGTGAGCAGTCTGGTCCGATTGTCGTTCAACCTGCTGTTGTTCTTGCCGCTCAGCCGAGGAGTCAGCAGCAGCAGCAGCATCATAGAGGTTCTGGTTCTGGCAAAGGCAGTAAACCTGCGCAGGGCCAGAAGAGGAGGTGGGATGATCCTTCTAGGGCGAGTTCAGGTAGCCACAACACTCATGGTTGTTTTGGGTGCTTTAATGCAGAGCATCGGGTGGCGAACTGTCCTAAGAGCTCCCGAGTAGGGGCTCAGGTTTGTTTCAAGTGCGGCGAGCCGGGGCATTTCAGGGTGATGTGTCCCCAGTTGCAACAGCTGGTTGTGGCAGCGATTCAGCCTTTGGGTCAGATTACGGCAGTGCAGCAGCCGATTGGTCAGATTGGTCCAGCACCGCATGTGTATCCTCCGGCGGATATTGGTCAGCATGGTGGCGCCGAGCAGATCACAGGTAAAATTCTAGACTTAACTTCGTAAATTTTTCTAGTTGTAGAATTGTTGTCGAGGTTATTTGTTGTTCTTTTATTTTATTTGTGGTCTGGATATCAGGGTTCTCAACGCATGTGAATTGTGTAGGGACCTTGTTAGTGGACAGTTTTGAGTCCCACGTGCTATTTGATTCTGGAGCATCGAACTGCTACCTTACTCCGGAGCATGCTGAGAGCAGCGGCATCCGGAGCAGCGCTGGTGAGCGTGCAGGCATGGTCAAGGTGGCAGGCATGTCGGCAAACTTGGTGATTAGTCCAGTGGCGCTTTATGATGTGATCATTATGATGGACTGGTTATCGTTTTACCGGGTTCATCTTGATTATTTTAGAGGCAGAGTTAGCTTCGAGCGCGATGGTGGGAGGTTTGTGTTTCAGGGGTTGAGACCGACTTCCAGCAGTCTTGTGATCTCGGCTATTCAGGCAGAGCAGATAATAGAGCAAGGTTGCAAGGCTATCTTAGCAACGATTGTGATGTTAGCATCTGGTAGTGAGGTTGCTTTCGAGGATATTCGAGTTATTCAGGAGTTCGAGGATGTTTTTCGGTCGTTGAAGGGATTACCACCATCTCGGTCTGATCCTTTCACGATCGAGTTAGAGCTAGGGACAGCTCCGATATCTAAGGCTCCTTACAGGATGGCTCCAGCTGAGTTAGCGGAGTTGAAGAAGAAATTAGAGGACTTTCTGGAGAAGGTTATTATTTGTCCGAGTATTTTGCCGTGGGGAGCACCGGTGTTGTTTGTGAAGAAGAAGGATGGGAGTTTCTAGTTGTGCATCGATTACCGGGGACTTAACCGAGTCACGGTGAAGAACAGGTACCCTCTCCCAAGGATAGATGAGTTGCTGGATCAACTGAGGGGTGCTACCTGGTTCTCTAAGATTGCTTGGCTTCGGGATATCATCAGATTCCGATTTATAAGGAAGATGTTCGCAACACCGCATTCAGGACGCGTTATGGGCATTTTGAGTTTATAGTCATGCCTTTTGGGTTGACGAATGCGCCTGCGGCATTCATGAGATTGATGAACGACGCGTTCAAGGAGTATCTGGACGTGTTCGTTATCATTTTCATTGATGATATTCTGGTATATTCGAGGAGTCCCGAGGAGCATGAGACTCATTTGCGGTTGGTTCTTGAGAGGCTTCGGGAGCAGAAGCTGTATGCTAAGTTGAACAACTGCAGTTTCTGGCAGCGAGAGATGGGTTTTCTTGGCTATATTGTGTCTGCAGAGGGAGTTTATGTGGATCTGGCGATGATTGAGGCTATTCGAGATTTACCTAGACCGAGGAGGGCTACCGAGATCAGGAGTTTCTTGGCTCTGGCAGGTTATTATCAGAGGTTCGTCAAGGGATTTACGAGTATGGCGCACCCGATGACGAAGCTGACCGGTAAGGATGTTCCGTTTGTCTGGTCGCCGGAGTGCGAGGAAAGTTTTGCGAGACTCAAGGAGATGTTAACCAGTACACCGATGTTGGAATTACCCGAGCCGGGGAAGCCATACACCGTGTATACTGATGCTTCAGGAGTTGGTCTGGGTTGCGTTTTGATGCAGGAAGGTCGAGTTATTGCTTATGCTTCGAAGCAGTTGCAGGGTAGTGAGAGTAATCGGCCTACGCATGATCTAGAGTTGGGAGAAATAGTGTTCGCTCTGAAGATCTGAAGGTCATATCTTTATGGAGGGAGGGTACAGATTTTTACGGATCACAAGAATCTGCAGTATATCATTACTCAGTCGTTATTGAATATGAGACAGAGATGCTGGGTTGAGTTACTGTCGGATTACGATCTGGAGATCATTTATCATCCGAGCAAGGGTAATCAGGTAGCAGATGCCTTGAGTCGGCAGAGGTTTGATTCAGCCCGTGAGCAGGAGATCGAGTATTTGGTAGGCGAGATTAGCACGTTACGTCTTTGTGCAATTTCAGAGGAGCCTTTGGGTTTAGAGGCAGTTGATCAGGCAGATCTTCTCAGTAGGATGAGAGTGGCTCAGCAGAGCGATCAGAGTTTGATTGGTTTATCGCGAGCCATAGATTCTGAGTTCGTTGTCTCATCGAATGGGACGATTTTGATTCATGGTCGAGTGTGTGTTCCTTGCGAGGAGGCATTGCGGCACGAGATTCTGAGCGAGGCTCATGCGACCAAGTTCTCGATTCATCCGGGTGCGAAAAAGATGTACCGAGATCTCAAACGGTATTATCACTGGGTCGGGAAGAAGAGAGATGTGGCTGCTTTTGTTTCCAAGTGTAACACGTGTTCGTTGGTCAAAGCCGAGCACAAGGTTCCGAGTGGTTTGTTGCAGAGTCTACCCATTCCGGAGTGGAAGTGGGATATGATTACGATGGATTTTGTGGTTGGATTGTCTACTTCGCGGATGTATGATGCTATTTGGGTTATCGTAGACCGGTTGACTAAGTCTGCACACTTCTTGGCTATTAAGAAGACCGATGGAACGGCTAAGTTGGCTATGAAGTTTGTGTAGCAGATAGTGAGATTGCATGGAGTGCCAGCCAGTATCGTTTCGGATCGAGATCCCAGGTTTGCATCAGAGTTTTGGGGTGGGTTTCAGGCAGAGATGGGCACTCAGATGTATATGAGTACGGCTTATCACCCGCAGACTGATGGGCTGTCAGAGAGGACTATTAAGACTATGGAGGATTTGCTGAGGCTGTGTGTGCTGGATTGGGGTGGTCATTGGGCAGATCATCTGAGTTTGGTTGAGTTTGCGTATAATAAGAGCTTCCAGGCGAGTATTGGTATGGCTCCTTTCGAGGCTCTGTATGGGAGGCCATGTAGGAGACGTGAGCTTGAGTTCTCAGTGGGAGATCGCGTGTATCTCAAGATGGCTATGTTGAGGGGTCCTAATAGATAAATAGCAGAGAACAAGCTTAGTCCGAGATTTATGGGTCCGTTCCCGGTGGTGGATCGTGTTGGACCAGTGGCTGATCGGCTTGAGTTACCCCCGATCATGAAGGCATTTCATAAGGTGTTTCATGTGTCGATGTTGAGGAAGTGTCTGCATGAGTCTTAGGAGTTGGTGCCTGAGATTCCTGCGGATCTTCAGCCTGATTTGACGGTTCCGGCAGTTCCTGTGAGGATTCTCGAGAGGAGGGTCAAGGAGTTGCGCCGGAAGAAGATTCCGTTGTTGCGTATTTTGTGGGATTGTGGCGGTTGCCAGGAGGAGACTTGGGAACCAGAGGCAAAGATGAAGCTGAAGTTCAGGAAGTGGTTCGACAAGCAGGTCGCCGATTGAGCTTAGCTTTCTTTATGGTTCTATTCTGTTGTGGCCTTGTGCCGTTAACGTTGTTTTTGTTATAACGATATACGTTTTGGAGATTTATAAGATGAGTTTTTCCTTATATTTCTGGTGTATCAGATTGTGTTTTCTGATGTTATGAGTGTGAGGACCAGTGTGGGTCGGTTTTGTTGATATTCCGGTTGGGGAGGGTCGATTTTTGACCACGTGAGGTGACCTAGTCCCTGATGTTTATAGGATGGTGTATATCAGATTGTGTTTTTAGAATTTATTACGGATGACTCATGTGCTGGAGACGGTGGTTTTTCCAGAGTATGTCTACATGTTGAGAGACGGTGGTTCTCTCTAGGAGATGGTGGTTTCCTAAGTACTTATACTCGGAGGGTGGTTTCCTTTATAGTACGGAGTGCCTATATTGGGATGGTGGTTTTCTCTATAGTGCAGAGAGACGGTGGTTCTCTCGAGGGGACGGTGGCTTCCCTAGAGTGTGTTGTGTGTTGTGTGATGAGTTTAACGTAATAAATGTCTGAGAAACATGCGTACAAACATGGGATTAGATGTGGGCCTCTGAGATTAGGTGAGAATCTCTTGTGGTATTGGCCGGTGCGGGCCAGAGAGTAGTCCAGTATGGACGTGTTCTTGCGGGATTCGAGGACGAATCCAGTTTAGTGGGGGAGAATTGTAACGATCGTAATCCGAAAATGCTGATTTTTGGTCGTGTCGAGCGACACCACTGGGTGTGTCGATCGACACGAAGGAAATAAGGGTGTCGATCGACACAGTTTTGGTGTCGCTCGACACGACTGTCTGCAGAACCGGGTTAATTAAGGTGTTAATCACGATTTTGGCTCGGTTTTCGCTATATATAAGCAACCTAGGGTGGCGTGCTCGAGGGGGGGGGGGGGGGCGTGAGCAGAGGAAAAACTAAGTGTGAGATCATAAGATTGTGCTTTTCCGTTCGATTGTTGCAAAGAAATTGTTCGGAAGCATTTCTCCTCGAGTGTTAGTGTTCATTGTTGTTCCGATTGTTGTCTCGGGGCATGATCGTGTAGCCGTGTGCATGAAGGCTTTGTAGAGGCGATGTCGTGTCTCTATTTCCGTGCTAAATCCGTTTCCCGTTCATTCTAATTGCCAAGGTGAGTGCGCGACCATTGGTTTCTAGGCCTTGACGGTTGAGTGACGTTTTCGTGATGATTGTGTGATGGATTTTGGTGTGAATTGTCTGTGGATATTGTTGTGATGTTGGTGAATGTTTTTCGTGTTGATTGTTTGCAGGATCGCGACTCGTACCGCTCAGAATCGGGTCGTGAGAGGAGAGACTCGTTTCTGGTGCGATACTGAGGCGTGTCGATCGACACCTGGAGGGTGCCGCTCGACACGAGTGCAGTAGTCGTGTCGATCGACACCTTGCTGGTGTCGCTCGACACGACCAGTTTTGAGTTCTGATTTCTGTTTTGAATTTCCATAATGTGTTTGTGGTAAATGGTGTTATTGATTGTTGTTTGGTTATGATACCTGAGCCTGCTTGTTACTCCAGTAGATGGTATGACCGGCTCACTAAATGTTTATTAAATACTTACGCAACTCGTTTTACGCAATCTATCACTTGCATAAAGTATATAATATTAATTGTTCGACTAAAGGCCCGTTTGAATTGTTGAAATTTGCGCCATAAAAAATATAATTTAGATAGGAAAAATTATAACCTATACCACTTTTCTCTAAATCTTTTATGAAATCTACCACAAATTTAAATATCTTATCTAATCTACCACACCCATTATCAAAAATATTAATATACCTATTACATATCATCCTTTCTCCTTTTTTCTCCTTCTTTCTCTCTTTTCCTCTTTCTCTATAAATTAATAAAGCTTCTCGCCGGAAAAAATGGGGATGATGCCGAAGACAATAATTATAAACAGTGACGATGGAGACAGTAATGGGGGACAGCAGCAGCGACGGAGATGGTGGTTGACGGCAAAGACGTTGACCGTGGACCAGACGACGACAGTGGACACGACAGCGACGGCGACGGTGAGTGACGGCGACGACGGAGACAGTGATTTACGACGGCGACGGAAACGATGACCGTGGACAGCGATGGTCGTAGACAGAACAAAGATGACGATGGCCAGACGACGATGGTGACGGTGACCACGACGGAGATGGAAGACGATGGCCGTGAACAACGACAGAGACGTGGACGATAATGATGGTCGTACATAGAACGGAGATCGGCAAAGATGGTCATGACGGAGACGATGACCGTGGACAAGATGACGACGGTGGACATGATGACGACGGTAACCACGACGGAGATGGAGATGATGGTCGTGGACAGAATGACGACGGTGAATATAATGGCGATGGTGACGGTGGCCGTGGATACAGTGACGACGGTGATCAACAGCGACAGTGGTTGTAAACAATGTCGATGGACAACCAGGGATCGTGGACGAAATGCAAATGGATAAGTGATGATCAAGGGCAATTGTGTCAAATTCAGTCACTAAAAGACAAAATGTGGTATTAAATATAAGGAATTTGAAATTGTGGTAGATTTTATAAGGTTTTTGAAAAAAATGTTATAGGCAAAAATATTCCCTTATATTTTTCGATGTTGCGAAAACTAGTCGCTCAAGCAGTCATATTTCATATTTGGAAGCAGCGAAACAATATACTTCATAATCAACAATCAATACCGGTTGCATCCATCTTCAATTGCATTGATAGGGAGGTCAAAAACTCTATTACCTCAAGATCAAACATCAAGATTTTTAAAGGCCTAAGACCTCTTTGGCTTGGTTGGAACTAGGTCCAAAGTATCCAAAAAGGTTTCCCAAACCCGAATTATATACACTCTTGTTTGTTTTTTTTTTTTTTTGCCAAGGTTGTATATTCTCTAGAATTTACTTGCTATGAACTCTTTGTTCATGTTAATGATATTTATCGGTTAGAAAAAAAAAAAAATATATATATATATATATATATACACCTAGCTAACTCGAGTTTAAAACTTCATGTCCGCTTCTCGACATGTACGTCTGACCACTCAATTCATACTTCGATTCTTCTTTAGCGGTGTAACCATCGTTCAAACGGAGACACGTGACCTAAACCATCTAGTTATTTGAATCATTATAGATAATGTTCAGATACTTCTAGGAACGATATAATAGACCTAGCTACCACATAAATGATGCTAAATGATTCACGTAAACTAACTACGTACATATAGCGTTAAAAGATTCGTCTAAGATAAAAGAGTAAATTTATCGCAAACAACTATCATATTTATATTCTATATAGTTTATACCACAACTTAACTTACTGTAAATATACAAACTATTTATATTGAGTTGTATGGAAAATAAACATAAACTAGGATCCTCCTATCTTCTCAACTTGTTTATCGTTTTATATTTATATTTATTGTTTCTGACTTTTTATGCAAGCAAAAATAAACTATTTATATTTATTGCACACATCTATTCAGAATCTTGTGAGACGAATTAACTTTTCCCATGTGGTGATTTTGCATAATATGGTTCATATAGTTTTTGTTCATAATTTAGAAAATGTACAAATTTTTTGTGTATATGTATTGCATTTATATAGTTTAGAGATAATTAAACTTGCCGATCCAATTAATTAGCCAAATGTAATTAGAAGCACTAATGAACAAAAAATCCTATATTTCAAGTTTCTGACATAATCAGTATTTATCACATATGATTCTATTTTTAGAACAAAAAATGTATAGCTATATGAACTGAAATCAATATTTCACTTGTACTTTTCTTTAACATCCACTTAATTATATTTTTTATCAACAATTTCTATTACTTAAAATAGTTCAGAAAATCCACATCAGAAGTAAAAAGCATTATAGGAAAATAATATGGCATTTTGAGTTAGACAACGATCCTTGGTATTTAACTAACATCGGATGAAAAAAAGTTGTTTCTCATTCTCATAAAGGACGTGATCAATAGTCTCTTCCTCTATATCACACCTAGCGCATTTTGGACATCACACAATTCACACCTATGTTCATTACATTATAATTATTTGCTATACAACCCCATACTGGCCATATGAAATACTTTATTGTTTTAAGGCATTTTAGTGTCCATGAGTATTGCTTGTAGTGGATGAATTTCGGTCATATTAGCCATAAATTGCCTTGATAGTGCGCCATAAGATGTTGTTAATAGCAGCATTAACCATATATATAGTGCAAAGAATTATTAATGGGCTTTATCGAATAAATTATGTTGGCAAAAAGTGAATATGGGAATTCCAATAGATGCCACTATTTCATTAATTTATACTGTACTAGAATTTGCTCGCGCTACATGCGAGTGTCTTTTTTACAATTTTAATATATTTGAAGACAAATAGTTTGATTTATCTATACTACATAAAATATTATATTTTAAAAAATATATATGTGTTTCTTTGCCTCTTATTCTTTTTGGTTACCAGTTTGTAAATTTTAAGATGGATTCTCCATTTTGAGATGTAGATCTAGTTCTTCAGAGGTGGCTTTTTTTTTTTGTTTCTCTAGGTGTCTTCGGCTTCTCGTCTCTCATGTGTTACACTTACAAACAGTGATTCAATATTAGTTTGAATAATCGATTTACTTAAAGCTCGGTGGTAAATCCATTTGTTTAGACTCTATTTTGATGCGATTTTGGTGTTTCACTACCTTGGTTGCTCTCGGATAAGTTTGGCTATGTCAAGAGTTTTGCTCTCTACGGGTTATCTCCACTCCGGTCTCTGGTTTTACGTATTGTATATTTTTAGTCTTTCGGACCAATTTCCGGGCGTGCTTTGGTCTTTGGTGTTTCGTCTTACCTTGCAAGTTTCTTCTCAATAGCTCATCGCTTTGTTTCTATCCGGAACCGAGTATGAAGCGGTTCCTACGAAGGGTCTCCGTTTAGTTGGTTTAGGGATCGTTTGCTCCATGATTAGGTGTGGACAAAATATCCGAAACCAAACTACCGAACCCAAACCAGATCAAAATTACCCGAACCGAACCCGAACAGATTTTCTAAAATATCTGAACGGGTCTTCCATACTTAAAACCAAAAATCCGAAATCGAACCCGAACCGAACCGATAACCGAACGGGTACCCGAAATATACTCCCTCCGTTTCATAATATAAGATGTTTTAGCAAAAAATACAAATATTAAGAAACTACTTTTACTTTAAAAAGTAACATTTTAAAAATATATAAAAAATATTTTAACCATGAAAAAGAAAAACTACATAATACTATTGGTTGCACAATATTCAATAAAGTTAAAAAGTACCTAGGATTGTCAAAACATCCTACATTTTGAAACAAAACAAAATGTCTAAACATCTTACATTATGAAACGGAGGGAGCTAAACATAAACGAACCAAAATATATTTAGAGTTAATATCGGATATGTAATTCTAGTTTATGTAATTTTTTATTTTTTTTATTACTTTTTTATAAATTCGAATATTGTGTATATATTTCAATAAAAATAACCAATTTATGTTATTATTTGAATTATTACAATAAAAAATTGTTATTTTCTATAAGGTATTTTTGGATAAGTCGAATAACAAATAACTAAAATTGATCCAAATTAAAAAGAAAATAAGGTAATTATAAATTTATCGAGTAGTTTTTGAATATTTTCAACAATTTTTAGTATTACGGATAATCCAAACCTGGCCCGAACAGAACCCGACCCAAAGTTTTTTAATACCTGAATGGGTATTATATCTCTAAATCCGAATACCCAAAAATCTGAAATACCCGATCCGAACCCGAACGGATACCCGTTATTTTATTTTAAGATATTATTTTCTTATGGCTTTTGCTCAGTAACGTTAATAAAACACAACTATTAGTAGAATAAAAAATTTAATTATTTAAAATTAAAAATACAAATTACATTTGTGAAGACTTTAAAATATAATGTTGCATGGTTTCAAAATATATTGCAGTATTGTACTTACATCATATGATGTGTACTATATTTACTTGATAGTTTAGATTTTTTCCCCTCATCCTCCTAATCTCTTATAGTTCCACTTAAATTTTCTTTTTAGGTTAAAAATAAAATCATAAATCAGATTACCTTGTGTGTAAATTAGAATAATTTCTTATTTTCTTATTTTCATTTTAGGTACGTATAACTGAAATAGTTATCTTAAATATACCTAAATTTTATTTGATTTTTACTTTATGTAATTATGAACTTATATATGGTTTTATGAATTTAGTTATAGATCAATTTGTTTTTAAAATTTTAGGACTTATTTGATGATTTATAACATGTATTAAATATTGTTATTAATTTAGTGAACTATAATTGTATAAGTTTTAAGGTTTAAAGTTTAATTTTAAATATTGAAAATGACTTTTGAAATTCTTTTCATAATGATATAACCAATGATACCTAAATTTAATTTATTTTCCCATTATTTGATGTAATTGTAATAATTTTTTATTCTCTTATTTTCACTTTATGTACGTATGAACTTATGTTTGTCTTTATGAATTTAGTTATGGATCAATTTGTTTGTTTAATTTTAGGACTTATTTGATAAATTATTATAACATGTATTAAACTTGTTATTATTTTAGTGAACTATATTTATATATGTTGGGTATCAATCCAAGTCCCACATCTGAAGATTAGACAAGATAGGTCTAATATATAAGTAGAGTCCCACCCAAATTAGTATGAGGCATTTTAGGAAGGAAACCAAAGATAAATCCGTGCGGGCTTTAATGTTTGGGACCAAAGCGGACAATATCATACTACTTTAGAGAGTTGGACATGGACTTAAAAAATTCCCTCTCAACAATATAAGTTTTGAGGTTTGAAGTTTAATTTACGGTATGGAAAATGACTTTTGATTTTTTTCATAATGATATAACCAAATGTATTAATTGTGAAACTATAAAAAAATAATTGAAAACATAATTAAATATATATGTGGATGATGAGGTGGCTTATGGAGAAGAGAGAAAAACTAACTTTATATATATAGATAGATAATAATGAAATGTTTCAAATTTACTTCTAATTTTTTTTTTTCAAAGACATTCTAAGAAGTCAAATACTCCCTCCGTTTGTTTTTAAATGATGATTTAGAAGTTATTTTTGTTCACAAATAAGTGATATTATCACTTACTAATGCATAATAAATTGATTTTTTAGTGTTTTTGTCTCTTGAAATTCTGTAAGTTAAAATTTTATTGGTTGAAATGTCTTGGATAAATAAACATAATATTTAATTTAAAAAAAAGATAAATTTAATATTTTTTTAATAAAAGTGTAGAAACCTTAAACATCAGTTAAAAATAAACGGAAAGAATACGACATTAACATTTGTCTTTTGATCCACGACCTCGTATAGCTAGGGTAGGTTTCGCTATTATAATATATGTTTCATTAATTTATCCATACATACGAAAGACATAAAGAAATCAGAACACATTCAGATACTCGAAAATGTGAACTTATAAATAGTCAATTATTTGTAAATAATCAGCCGGTGTTGGACCAAATTAGATAATAAATGTTGTCGTAGTCCAGCTAATTAAGATTCATCCGAAAAGACATTTATGTATATAAAAGACATAGTGAGATCGAGTGGCTCATATTCCAACATGTGAACTTATATAGTCAATTATTGTAAACGATAAGTCCAACTGTTGGAAACGTTGACTAACAACGCAATAATTGAGGAAACGTGACTAAGACTTGTATATTAAAGATTAGACACAAAACATACAGTTACGTTCCATTAAGATTTTTTTTTTTTTTTTGTCAACCATTTAGATTTTTCTCATTCAGAAATTAAAATCCAAGTCTATATCTTTAATTATAGATATGTATATATAAATATATTATTTCATTTTAAAAGTTATATATTAGTTTTTTTTTAAATCTCAAAAATGGTAGTATAGTCTTCATTCCCCTGATTTCTTCGGGCTTGCCGGTCCAACTCATAAGTCATAATACATAAAGATTATAGTGTATAAAAAGGTGGTTTACGCTTTTATATGATTGGCAAGGAGATTGGTATATTCGTTCATTTGCTGTTATCTTGGTTTCGAATAGTTTGTTTATTTTCGATCAAAAAAGTTCGAACTTTAGTACAATATTAAGTTTTATAGCTCAAGTTCAAAATTGATCTGCCCATATATGAATGCATTTTAATATATCGCTCGAAATGCATTTTTGATACATTGATCTGCCCATATGAATGACTTCGGTTTACAAGATAACTTGTCAAAGTAAAACCGGATATATCCGGGCATGGGGTTTGATTAATGTTAGCTTCTGTTTATTTGTGTATCCACTATCGAAAGGCAATTATTGACCGTGTTTAGAATAAAAGGTCCAAAACCGATAATAATTAATGAGCATGAGAAGGTTGACTTTTGTAGTGTTACGTTTTACAATTTGATCAAATCACTATTTTTCCAAATAAACAGCGTCAACCCCCAAAAAGTATTTTTTGAGAATACGGACAATATGACAACAACTTTTATTTTTGGGAAATTGCGTGTGTTGAGAAGTTTCTTCGTATTTGATAATCCTTTTTCGGTTTGGTTTTTCGTTAACAAAAACTAATGATAACACTAACACAAGACCAAATAAACGTAACCAAGAAATCTATTTTTCAACCTAATGCGAACCTTTTACACGGAACCATCCAAATAATTACCGGTTCATATGTGATTTATTTAACCGAACCGGAAGGAGATTTATATAACACAGATTTAGTTGGTAGGTGATGATATGATACTAATGATTGCTATGGCTCTCTCATTAAAAATCACATGCGTAAACTATTTATACACTACCTATGCATGGTTCACGTATTTTTTACACCTACATATGCACTTCGAGTCTTCGACCAAAAAAAAACACCTACATATGCACACCTATTTTTATGTCTCAGTGTTGTTCACATTTTTGTTTTCAGAATTAGAAAACATGTTATAAGTTATAACTATCTAGTGCGTTGAGGAAAGTATGCTAAATTAAAAAACTTTTAGCAACTTTTTCCCTCTTACGAAGAAATATCTTGTTGTTGGGAGTGGCGGAGGTGGCTAATGTACCCAATTCCATATTGTATTCCATCAGAATGGTCTGAACAAGAAATTTCTTGATATTGCTTTATACGGAGTATGTGGTTACATACATACATACATACATATATATATATATATATATATGTGCAAACTCATACACTACAAGAAAACACTGTAAATTCCGACGGAAATTTTTGTTCCGTCGGAAAACCGTCGGTGTTTTCCGACGGGTTTCAGACAACATGCCGACCAAAACGATTCCCTCGGACAACCGTCGGACATAACCGACGGTTTTCAGACGGAATGCCATTCCAGTCGGCATTCCGTCTGACAACCGTCGGAAAGAACCGACGGATTTCCGACGGTCAGTATCAATCGGTATATTCCGACGGCATTCCAACGGAATTCGGACGGTTATCGATGTCGGAGTTTGAATGGTTGACATATCGTCTGCGGTGGCCGATGTGATTGGTGGGGTGTTATGTCGGATGTATTGACGGATTTCCGAAGGATTTCCGACAGAAATCCCCTCTACATAAGTTTGCACATTTCTTCCAACGTTCATTATACCAACATCTGAAAACCAAACTTAAAAAATTTGAGAGATGAGTTCTTCATATTTTCGGTCATGGATGGACGCGCCAATGATGGAAAAGGGGTCGAACTTATTAACGACTGAATACGCTCAAGGTATTTGCGAGTTCATGCAGTTACCTAGAAATCAAGAGGCGGCCAAGAAAGGTCAGGATATCAAATGTCCTTGTTCTAATTGCTGTAATAGAATTAGTGGTTCGGTTAGTAAAGTTTGGAATCACTTATATATATATGGATTTAGGCCGAGATATAAGGTTTGGTTTTTACATGGAGAAACCAATTATGAATTTGGTAGTAGTAGTAGTAATGCACCTTATTTTCCGGATAGCGTAGCAGAACGTACACTGGAAGTAGATGTTGGGGTAAGTACGGTTGCGATGGTTAACGATGCGTTTAGAGAGAATTTGCAGTCGGGTGGGTATCATGAGGGTGATAGGGTTGAAGAACCTAATTTAGAATCCCGAAAGTTTTTCGAAATGTTAGACGCATTAAAGCAACCACTATACAGCGGTTGTAGGGATGGTCATTCACCGCTATCTGCTGCTAGTAGGATGATGAACCTGAAGACTGATTACAATTTGTCCGAAGAATGTGTTGATGCATTCGCCGAGTTCGTGAAAGATATTTTGCCAGAAGATAATCTGACCCCCGGATCATACTACGAGATCCAAAAACTTATTGCCGGTCTTGGTTTGCCCTACGAGGTTATAGATGTGTGCATCGACAACTGTATGATATACTGGAGAGAAGACGAGAACAGAAATAAATGTAAATTTTGCCACAAACCACGGTTCCAGGACACAAGTGGGAGGGCGAAGATTCCATTTAAACGGATGTGGTATTTACCCTTAACGGAGAGGTTGAAGAGGCTGTACGAATCAGACCGCTCTGCTAGGGCTATGAGATGGCATGCAAAGCATAATCAAGATGGAGATATCACGCATCCTTCAGACGCGGAAGCGTGGAAGCACTTCCAATCCGTATATCCAGATTTTGCATATGAACGACGGAATGTATACCTCGGCTTATCCACCGATGGTTTCAACCCATTTGGAAAGCATGGAAGAAAATATTCATTGTGGCCGGTCATCGTAACACCTTACAATTTGCCTCCTTTTATGTGCATGCGGCAAGAGTTCCTGTTTCTCTCAATTCTAGTTTCCGGGCCTGATCATCCAAGACGGTCACTCGATATATTCCTCCAACCATTGATCTATGAGTTGCAGATGTTGTGGGAGCATGGTGTCGAGGTATTTGACATTTCAATCAAGCAGAATTTCAACATGCGAGCGGTTCTTATGTGGACCATAAGCGATTTTCCGGCATACGGTATGTTGTCTGGATGGACAACGCATGGAAGATTGACATGTCCTTATTGCAGCACAGAAGGAAGACTTCATGGTTTGATTGTCATAGGTGTTTTTTACCGCCAACCCATCCATATCGTCGGTCTAGAAGACATTTCAAGAAGAATGTACAAGTGTTACATGGTCCACCTCCTGAGATAGATGGTCACAGCATATTAGAACAGTTACGAGATTTTGGTGCAGAGCAAACTCCTGAATGTGGGGGTAATGGCCATTACCCCGTCGACAGTTGTGGACAATATCACAATTGGCACAAGAAGAGTATTTTTTCGGATTTGCCTTACTGGAAAGACCATCTACTGCGCCATAATGTAGATGTCATGCATGTTGAAAAGAATTTCTTTGACAACATCATGAACACCATCTTAAACGTTCCAGGGAAGACAAAAGACAACAGGAAGTCTAGGTTAGACTTGCCATTGGTTTGTTCAAGGGAATCTCTTCATGTTTCTAACGATAGATTACCGATGCCTGCGTACCGGTTAGATGCAGGGCAGAAAGAAGTATTTTTTGAATGGTTCAAAAAATTTGTCAAATTTCCAGACGGCTACGCATCTAATCTACGTAATTGCGTGGATTCGACGGAAGGCAAGTTTATAGGAATGAAGAGTCATGATTGTCATGTCGTGATGCAGCGACTTCTTCCATTTGTATTTGCATATCTTCTTCCACAACCAATCCACCAAGCAATTGGAGGTATATTTCGTACTCCCATTAGTTTCTTACTACCATAATATTACTATATATGTACTAGCTAACTTGTTTAATTTTCGTTCATAGGAGTTGGTGCATTCTTCCGAGATTTATGTTCAAGAACGCTTACCGTCCACGGGATACGTAACTTGGAGGACAATATCCCGGCTCTCCTTTGTAATCTTGAGAAGATATTTCCACCGTCCTTTTTTAACGTTATGGAACATCTAACTATTCACCTCCCACGAGAAGCAGCCTTAGGAAGCCCTGTTCAATACCGATGGATGTATCCGTTCGAGCGTTATATGTTCCACTTGAAGAAAAAGGTAAAAAATTTGAGCAGGGTTGAGGGATCTATTGTTCAACAAAGCCTAAACGAAGAAATCTCACACTTTGCCGAAACTTACTTTCCATCGGAAGCTCGTACTAAGGCGAGACGTCCTGCCAGACATGATGATGGAGGTGAGAAAGCTGTCTATGTCATGGTTGTACCTGAGCTGTTTGCCCAAGTTGGTCGACCAATTGGAAAAGGAAAGAAACGTAGACTATCACAACAAGAGGTCACACATTTGCATATGTATATCTTCAGAAACTGTGACGACATTTTGAAGTACGAAAGGTATATAAGTTTTTATGGCAAATTTATGGAAATATATATATGCCTTCATCAACTAACAACTGTTATGTTACAGGATCTACATGTCTCTCGCCCGTGAATACCATTCTGATAAGACAGATGCCGAACTAGCTGTCTTGAAAGATGAAGAATTTCTGGGGTGGTTGCCATGTTATGTAAGTTTAAGATAATTACTTACTCTTACTTTTCCATGTTTTCTCGTTCATATGTTACTTATATCTTACTTATATCATTTTGTAGGTGTCTAACTGTATAGCACGTGGTGAAGATGTCCCGACATGGTTAGTTGAGTTTGTTCATGGGTTACTCAGCACCGCGACTTCATATCGCGGGTTTTGTACTAGGGGATATTCGTTCAGGATCCGTGAGGAAGGACGTAAAAGGTCAACTTCGGACTGTGGTATTTTGGCGTAATCCGGTGATACGATGTACTATGAGATTTTAAAAGAAATCTTGGAAATCCACTATCCAGGAATGTTGGATTTGCGGTGCATTGTGTTTATGTGCGATTGGTATGACCCATCCAATGGTCGAGGGGTTCGAGTTGACCCTCTTGGTGTTATTTCGATTAATTCAAGCCGGAAACTACAGTATTACGATCCATTTATCCTTGCGTCTCAAGCAGACTAGGTATCAATACAGTAATATGTTTACCTACTTACTCATTGTTAAGGTTTCTTGTTCATGTATATTATCAATAACCACTAATTATTATTAGGTTTGCTACATTCCATATCCTCGAGTTGCCTACCGTACAGATCCATGGATCACAGTAACTGCAATAAACCCTAGAGGAAAAATCTTTGGAGTTCCAGAACATGATGCTCTACAACCATCGAGAAGTGTACAAATGTCACCGGTTGAGGAGATGGATAACATCGACCTTGTCGTTGATCCTAATTATGTCGGGGATGATCAAGTGCATTCGGACGAAGAGGAAACACGTGGAGAATTTGACGACGATTCAGACTCCATCCCTAGTGAAGGTTTCTCCGAAGATTCAGAATAATTATTTGGGAATAAAAATTTGCTTATTAATGCATGTTGTTCTCTCACAATTGTGTGTTCCATATATCATATTATTTAATACTATATATATAGTCATGGACGATGAGTAATTAAAGATAACTAATGTTATTGCAATTCCAATGAAACATTACATTTATTGGAACATAAAATTTAAAACAGATGAAATAAACGTTAACAGTTACATTAGAGAGTTTGAAATTTTTAACACACAACCGTTACGACACAAGTACATAATAAACTCCTCATTTTACAATCATATGTCGGTTTCCACTCCGAACTTACCATTTGTTAGAACCATTTCCTGATGTGCTTTCCCTTTATTTTCTTTTCTTGAGAATCTACAAATTCGTCGCACAATTCGCTTTTTATTGCATCAACATCTAAATTTCGGTTTGGCTTGTCTGGGCTTTGGGCGAATTCAAAATCATAGTAATGATCCTTTTGTGCACAATCTATAAATCCGCCGCACAATTCACTTTTGATTGCATCAACATCTAAATTTAAGTTTGGCTTTTCAGGCCTTTGGGCGAATTCAAAATCATACGACTGATCCTTACATATGTTTGAAGTACTTGCACCGTAAGTATCAGACTTTTCCACCATGTCACATGGTTGTTCGACTTCGATTGGATTGGCGTGGTGGATGTTTGGCGACCACTGGCTGTCAGGCACTACTGTTGATGTGGAATCTTCTTTTTGGATTGGTGAGCACGTATCAAATTCCCACGAGTAAGTGGGAATTTCTTGAGTGAATTCGTCGCATTGAGATTCGGTTTCCCAAGAGTATTTTGGGACATAAAAAAAATTAGCCTCGGATGTTGTTTTTGCATCTTCATTAGGAAAGCTAGAAGACATATTTTTTTGGTTATGGAGAGGTGTAGAAGATATACACTCCATAAGGACTATTTATAGTTGTACTTGACTGTATAAACCGTCCGTATGCCGTCAGATTGCGGGCTGTTTCTGATGTCGGCAATGTTTGATTGGTCAGTTGTACCGACGGATTTCCGACAGATATATGTCGTCAGAATTATTTAACGGATTTCCGACAGCTTGCAGACGGTTTCTGATGTCGGCAAAGTTTGATTGGTCAGCTGTACCGACGTATTTCTGACGGAGCTATGTCGTCACAATTATGTAACGGCTTTCCGACGGATTGTAGACGGTTTCCGATGTCGGCAAAGTTTGAGTGGCTAATAAATCGTCTGCAGTGGCGGAAGGGATTGGTGGGGTCTTATGTCGGAGTGTTTAGACGGTTTTCCGACAGAAATCCGACGGATATCCGTTCTACATAAGTTTGCACATTTTTTCATTGCATTCATAACAAAATTATAACCATCAAGTCATAACACAGAAAAATTCAATTGCGTAATGGCAAACAAAGATCTGTGGAATTACTATATGCAAAACCGATCCCCCGGTCATAACCCTCTAGCCACAACTCTTGTTCCTTCAAGCCCTCCTTACGATAACTTAAATGTTACTAATGCTGAACCGACTATTTCACTCCATCCAACTCAACAATCCTAGAACCAAACGCCCGTAATACCGGGACCTGGCCAAGTTGTACGGCGAGGCCTGTTTCGAAAGAGGTCTCATGATGCAAAGGTGATGCGAGGTGAAAGTTCTCAGCCACGCCCAACACAAGATTTTATTCGTGAGGTCATGAATGAGGCACCACAGGAGGACCAGGATTTTAGTAGTCCTCGGTGGACTTCTACTATCGATTACATAATCCGTGAAGGTATATATATATATATATATATATATATATATATATATATATATATAATTACCGGTTTTACTTTTACAATAATGATTGTAGCTGACAAATACTAAATCTACCATTCATTTTCATGTAGGTTCTTCTAACAAAAGAAGCACACCATTCTGGACCCAGGTTGCAGAAATTAAATCCCCGCATTCACAATTTTTTAAAGTCAAAAAGGTTTACGTTTTGCGACATATTTTATTAACATTTAGACATACAATTTACCTGAAAAGTATATTCTATATATTTTATTATCAGATTGTGGCTATGCTCTCTAGTTTAACCCCCAATGACCAAGGAGATTTGCTTGTAACCTTAAAAGATTCTTCAGGAAAAATCAGGGAACCATGCACCATAACATCTTCAAGAAGGACGATTACAGACTCACCACTGGTGTAGGTGCGGTGGTAATCCTGAAGAATGTTACCGTTTGCCGTTTTGATAGAAACCAAAAGTACCTGAACATCACAGAGCGGAATATTGTTAAGGTAGATACACCATATATACATTTATAAATATTTATGGGAATGCTTAACTAAATTCGTTTTTGAAACAGATAATCGGTGCTAATTCGATTATTGCTGAATACCAACCAATGGAAGGATCTACCATCGAGGTGGAAGATGGAGGAACTACTGGGTACGAGTATGAAACAGTTCCAGACTCTGATGAAGACTAAACATCCAACTCGTCCACAAATAAGAATAATTTAATGATAACAACTTTATGTTGCTTTTATGTTCAATAATGATCCAGTATCTATTTTACGATCGTATAATGTTTTCATGTGTTATATTTCCTTTTAATGATTATGAAATATTGGTCTTATATATGTGAAATACCGTTCAAAATATTTATTTACATAAATTGATACACAAATCATTACAAAACAAAAGTAACTAAAATTATGAAACATTGGTGTTACATCAATTTATATATTTAATTATATAAAATATGTGATAATGTTATTTTTTAATCATTATCATATATTTTATACAAATCTTATAATTCCTTTCCAAAAACCTTATAATCAAATTTAAAACCTTATCATATATTTAAAAAAAAAAAAAAAAATCAAACACCGTCGGAATTCCGTCTTAAAGTTCAAACGGAATTCCGACGGTTTAATGTTTTAAATTAATTTTTATTTGTTCCGAGAAATTAAAATTAAAAAATAAATTATAGCCGTCGGAATTCCGTCTGAACTTTAAAACGGAATTCCGACGGTGTTTGATTTTTTTTTTTTTTAAAAAAATATATAATAAGGTTTTAAATTTGATTATAATGTTTTTGTAAAGGAATTATAAGATTTGTATAAAATATATGATAATGTTTACAAAATAACATCACCAATTCGAAAAATCAGACGTATTTATTCGGAGATTCAAAATGATAAGATTTTTTTACAAAATTTATTAAGTAAACAATTAATTCGGCGTACAAACTAATGTCTAAATAAATAAAATGAAATTGAACAAACTAAAGTCTTATCAAATAAAATTTATTTTCACATAGAAAAAACTAAAGGGAATGGGAATATAGGATCGGGAATAGAACGGAACAGGATTTATTTTGACGGGAAAATATCTAAAAATATGTACAATTTAATATTTTAAAAGTTTTCCGTCGAAATTCCGTCTTAAATTCCGACGGTCTACCGACGGAAACCCTAATTTGACCAGCCACCAAAAGACTTCGTAATCTTCGTCAACGCGGGAAAACCGTCGGAATTACCGTCGGAATATTGCCTAGCCGTCGGAATTCCGTCTGAAGGCCGTCGGATAGTCTATTAAATCCACAGTCTTCGTCTTCCCCGAAGACATATCTGGAAAAACAAAAATTTCACCATACTTTTGTTTGTCGCCGGCGATCCCTTGCTTGCCGATTCACAGCCGATCCCTTGCCGTGTCACCGCCTCGTTCCAGCCGTGTAATCCCTCGGTCTCCTCTTCTTCCTGATTCTTCAACGGAGAAATCAAAAAAAAAAAACCTTTCACCGCCGGATTTCGCTTTCAACTACCGGAAAACTCACACAAACCGCCAGAATCATCCTAATCCACACCCTCCTTCACGAATTCAACAAAGCTATGTAAGTTTTTTGATGATTACAAAGTTTGTTCTTAAAAAAAAAAAATTTGTTCTTCATAAAACAAAATTGTGTTCTTGGGAAAAAAAAAAATTTCTTCATTAAATTTTATATTTGTAAATACCTATATAGAATAATTTTACATAATATTATAACATTAATAAAACAATTTAAATTTAAAAAAAAATCAAAAATTATGTAAGGTTTAAAACAATTTATAACTTTAAACAATTTAAACCTTTAAATTCTTCAACCAAATCAAAAATTATGTAAGGTTTAAAACAACTTAAACCTATAAAAGTTTAAACCTATTTAAAATTAATACAATTTAAAACTTTAAATCCTTTAAATTTACAATTTTATAAATTTTAAAGTTTATAACGTTAACAATTTAAACTTTTAAATTTATAATTTTTTAACGTTAATAAAATTTGTCAAATTAATGTTCAGAATTTTTAACAATTTTTAAAAAATTAAACCTTTAAATCCTTCATATTTACAAATTTTTTAACAATTTTCTAAAATTTGTTATATCAATTTTAATAAAAAATGTTTACCAATTCAAACTTTAAACAAATTTAAACCTTTAAAGCATTTTTTACACTTGGTTCCGACAATTTGCGGTATGATTTTATTTTATTTTTTTCAAATGTATTTTCTATATGACTCATATTTTAATTACTAATGCGGGAATGTGGTGTTTTTTTGCAGCAAGATTTTACGTGGGACCCACCGCTCACATCGATGGTCCGAAAGGAATTTGACACAAAGGCTGCGAGGAAGTTCTCGTGGAAGATCAACGATTGGAAAGACTCGTGGTATAAATACGGGAAGGTGCCTAAAGTTTTTAAATATAAACAAGAGATGTGGGCTGGACTACTTCGACATTGGGAACTAGAGGCAACTCTGGCGGACTCCGAGAAACACTCCACTAACCGCAACAGCACCCGGAAGGGGAAGGGAAAGGCGACCCACAACCTCGGAGCAACGAGCAAGGCTTCAGCTGCTCAGAAAATTGTAAGTAGTTTAATAATTCAAAATTTTTTTAAATTCGCTAACGAAATTGTATATGTTAACAGTTTCAGCAGACCGGTGTCTATCCTTCCAACCTTGATTTGGTCAAGGTTTCGCACACCAACAAGAAGACCGGTGAAATTCAAGACCCGCTTGCTCGTGAAATCGTGGAAGCCGTGCAGAGGCGGCTGGAGGAGTTCCTGCAATCGCAACTTATCGTGGAAGGAACTCCGGCGCCAACCGAAGTTCCAGTCGAGAAGATCAACGAGTTCACGTACGAGGTTAGTAACCGGTTAACTTTTAAAGAAATTTAAACATTACTTTTAATACAAGTAAGTTATAAAATATAATTTTTTTTTTTTATCGTAGGTGACTCCAAAGACCAGAGGCCGTGTTTACGGCCTCCCTGAAGATAGTAGCTCGTCTGTTTCGACGGTTCGATATGGCGGTGGTAGCAGGTTGGAGGCGGAAAACCGAGAGCTGCACGACCGGCTTAGGGAAATGCAGGAAGAGAGAGACAGAGATAGGGCGGAGTCGGAAAAACGCTTTAAAGCGTTGGAAGATCAGATGAACGACTTCTTCCGTACCCGTAGGCCGGAATAGACATTTATTAGTTTTAAAATTTATTGTAAAACTTTAATGTACTTTTGAAACAATTTTAATTTAATTTGGGTTTTTTAAGATTTTAATTTTAATTTTTATTGATTTTTAATGATTTATTAATGATTTTAAATTATTTAAATAGTTTTAATTTTTTTAAAAAAACATACGAATTCCGTCGGTATACCCTCGGTATATAATTCCGTCGGAACACCGTCGTGCCGTTTATCCGTCGGAATTCCCTCGGTTACTTTACCCTCGATATACCGTCGGAAAGCCTTCGGAAACTACCGGATCTCCGAACCCGTCAGTATTCCGTCGTCTAATTAAGTTCCGACGGTATAACGACGGCTCTCAAACGGAAAACAGATATCCGTATTCCGTCGGAGTTCCGTTGCAACAAACAGACGGAATTCCGACGGATATTAAAATTCCGACGTGATAGATCCGACGGACCCAAGCCGTCAGAAACACGTCGGAAATGGGTTTTTTCCGACCGAATTCCGACGGTTTTGGCCGTCGGAATAGCGGTTGTTTTCTTGTAGTGATAAATAGGGGGAAAATGGCATTTTTAATAGAGACTTTATATTGCCATAAGAACTATGGACGTTACGCATCCATATTTAATTATTTACGAATTATATTCATATGTATATACGTCAAATTCGACCGGTAAATCAAAACTATATGGTCAGAATGGATACATCAGTTGGACATAAAGGGCGGTTGAAACGCTGCATGGTTACCAATCGGACGTCCGATTAAAGCAAGCGGCTGAAACGAGCGATTATAACCAACGATTTGAAACGTGATTGTTTGACAAAAACAAGCGGTTGAAACGAGATTCTCAGACGAATGAATTTATGGGCGATTGACAGCGTTTATAGGCGATTCACATATATATAGGTATTTGTTTGTATTGTTGGGTGTTTATTGTTTTGTAATTTTGTAATTACAAACACACGACATTGTTTGGTAATCTCAAACGTGATTATTATTTTGTAAGTTTTCCTAAATTACTTCATGCATGGTAGTAGAAAACACACGACTCAGAGTTAAAATTTATGAGAAGAGATGAAATTTTTATCACGGTTAAAACAAATAAATGGTTAGCTTTAGACAATTACTATTTTAAAAATAAATAATTATAATATTATTTTATTAATTATTTTATTTATTTTAAATTATTTGTGAAAACGTGAATATATATATATATATATATATATATATATATATATATATATGTGCTTTTGAATTATATAACCAATATTTAATTAGATAATTTTATTTAATTATATTATTCAAGCGTTATAGTGTTACCAATCAAAATGATTTTTCAACCACTCTCTGTTACTGAACCGCTTTCTCTAACCATTATATTTAACCGCCTTCTTTCAAACGAACTTCACTAGAATCGTTCAAAAAATTTTAAACGCTCTTTTTAAACGGAGCGACCAATCTTAATTTTAAAAACATTATGTTCTTGGATCGAATCTATACTATTAATTATGGTACATGTGTACAGACTGTTTTTTTGTCCTCAAAAAAAAATTCTTTGGACGTCGGAATCTTTCTAGTCAAGACATAATTGGAAAAGAAGAACACTGTCAATGAGGTGAGAGCCCGCGCAACGCGCGGATATGTGCTGGTATATTTTGTGTGATCATTATTTCGAACTTTGTTGTTATACATTATTTCGACCATGGTTGTTAAGAAATCCTATTTATTTCTATTGCCTTTTGAAAGAGTATTTACCAATATCTGGAAATTTTCAAAGCTTAGTATCATAACTGGATATGTACATATGGACGATGCACCGTAGGTTTGGAAAATGGGATAGAGTTCTGAAGACGTTGATCATGCTCTCCCTATGCGTAAGAGTAGATAAAAATGTAATTATTAGATGTTTTTTGGTTATAGCATTAAATTGATTAATTGGTTCTTTTGGTCTTTTTGTGGGTCGCCAAAAGTTGTATCAGTAGGTTAAAAAGTTTGTAACTTTTTGGTTACATTTCAAGTCCTGGGCCCTAATTTCCTATATGATTTACTATAAATTATCTACTTTAGTCTAGGTAATCGTACTGTGTATTCAAATTACGTACCTCTATGGATGAGTCGGGTGCGGTTGAGTGTGGGTTGTACTATGCTACTGCACCTTCTTCGAGTTGAATGATAAAAGTATTTGGTAGAAAACTTTTTCCAAAGACCTAGGTTTAGAAGTTTGTGGTTAAATTTATAAATTTTATAAATATATATGCAGATATTATTTAGAAAGTATATCGAATGATACCTTTATCTTTTGTTTAGATATTGTTGAATATCTCCTTGTAGACAATGTTTGTTATTCCTGGCTCGGAAGGTGAGTTCGATATACCATTGATGATTTTAAGACCTTCCAACGATGTGAGTCTTGAGAAGGCAACATATAACTGGCCATGGCTGAATACTGGCTGTGGGAGATACAAACCAACTTTGTCTAAAGTTTGTCCTTGGCTCTTGTTGATTGTCATAGCATAACACACGCGGACGGGGAATTGACGCCTTCTCATCTAGTACGGACAATTTGTGTCCGATGTTGTGTTGATTATCCTTGGTATAGCGATTTTCTTCCCTTTGTTTGTACTCGAAATGATTTGAGCTTCTATTACTCTTTCTCCTAACCTTGTTACAAGGAGTCGTCTTCCATTGCACAACCCTTCTTTCTGGTTGATGTTTTGCATGAGAAGTATAAAAGTATTTATCTTTAGCTGCAGTTGGTGGTTTAAGAGTCCTAAACATTTAATTCCGTTTAAGTATTCCGCCGTATAAAACGTGTTCTCCTCATCCTGCGAAATATCATTACTCCCTATACTGTCTGAGCTTAGGTACTCTTTCATTTCTTCTTCAACTTTCGAGAGTATGTGGTCGTTAAGTTCATCCACCGTTTCATTTTGCGGACTTAGAATTGCTCTTTCCCTTAGATAATCATGATTCGCATAATTTTTTTGAAAATCCGTGTACGTTGAATTGAAGATATCTTCGGGAGGGTTGGTTGTTGGAGGTAACAGTAGATTCTCATCGATTTTGATCACATCGTTGTCATAACGTTGCATATTTCCCGATTGCATTTTACTTGCGACTCCATCTCCCACTTTTAGAATCCACTTTGAGAACATCTTTTCCTCTTGCTTTAAACACATATTCTGCCATAGAATGCAAATATTACGTTTCTCCCATAGGTAAGATCGGTTAATTGTAGCCATCACAGTATCTTGCCTCGTACCTTGCGGGATGACCGGTAATATTTGCCTAAAATCTCCACCCAACAGCACCGTAATCCCTCCGAATGGTTTTTCAAATGCCGCAACATTTTTTTGCTCATGATATCCCTTAGAGTACGGTCTATGGCCTCGAATGTATGCTTGTGAGCCATAGGTGCCTCATCCCATATAATTAGGGAGGTTTTTTTAGTAGCTCTGATAGCATCGTGTTTGGTTTTATATCACACATCGATTCTTCGTGTAGATCTATTGGAATCTTGAAACGAGAATGCGCTGTTCGACCACCCGGTAATAGTGTGGCTGCAATTCCTGAAGACGCTACTGGTAGGACGATCTTTCTTTCCGATCGCAGTTTTGAGATGATTGTCTTGTACACATACGTTTTCCAGGTTCCGCCTAGCCCATAGAGAAAGAACAACTTCCCCTCGCAATTGTCAATGGTACAGAATTATAAACTGTTTTTTGCTCATAATTCAACGTGCTAAACAACTGCTCATGCTCATCTTTTAACTTGCTCACATTGTAGTTTAACTCCTCCCTTAGCAAAGAGTTTTTAAACTCGTTCAGTATATTCCTTTCAGGGATAGGCATGTCCGTAAAATCAGCAAGGGATTTGTGATTTTCAACCAACATAGTTTGCAACTCAACAAGTGTATACTCTTGTAATTATTTTTCTGTCGGGCTGTACTCAATGAAGTTGAATCTCCTCCTCACCATGTGTGCCATATCTTCGCTTAAAGCTGGCCAGAAATGGCTCCATAGATTTTTCGGTTTTGTAACCTCACAATATAGCAACAACGTAACAAACATTTCTCGTAGTTCTCTTGCAGATGCCCAGTACGACGCCTCATCCATTGCTTCATGCTACTCTTTGTCTCCGTCTAATACCCCCATTGCATCACAAGCTTCCTTAAACGTGGCATATGTTACATCCTCTACTATGCGTAAGCTTTCATAGCTAGTTGCTCCTTTCTTGTGGAGTACCAACATTCTTAAATAGTATAATTCCCTTACTGATGGATGAATGTTTACCAGCCGCCCAATCGTATCTCCTCGTTGCCTTAATGTCCAACTTTTTTGGCTATTATTCCAAACTAATCTTGTCGGGAATTTAGAGTAAGTCAACTCTCTGGCGAAAGCGTATTGTTTGTTTGCTTCAAAATGTTATGTGAACATTGTTAGATGTATTCCCATCCTTGATGCCATATCTTCTGGGCACTGTGATTCTTCGAATACAACACTTTGCTTTCCCGGTAGGTGAATTAAGAGTTTTTGGACGTCTGGCCTTTGGTCGTGAATGTCAAATGCAAAGATACGCCATGTTGCTTCGCATGCTGACAAGTAGCGACATTCTTGGTAGTTTGACATCTCATCCACCTTGATTGTATCCTCACTCGACTCTTTTTGTAAGGTAGATAAATCTCATGTTCGGTCGAACACTATCGTCGCCTTGTCTACTATTGGAAATCTCAGCAGGTTTTACCGGATTAATCTCTATTAATCAACCTAGTGACAGATGTGTGCGGCCCGATGGGCACCAGTGCTAGAGGAAATTTTCAGTACTTCATTGATGACTTCAGTAGGCATGGCTATGTTTATCTAATGAGTCACAAGTCGGAATCCTTTGAAAGGTTCAAGGAATTCTATAATGAAATACATAATCAAATTGGCAAAAGTATTAGAGCTCTTCGATCAGATCACGGAGGAGAATACTTCTTCGATCAGATCGCGGAGGAGAATACTTAAGTCAAGAGTTAAGTGATCATCTGAGAGAGTGTGGAATTGTTTCACAGCTCACTCCTCCTGGAACGCCCCAATGGAATGGAGTTTCCGAGAGGAGGAATCGGACCTTATTGGATATGGTTCGATCAATGATGAGTCACATAGATCTTCCATTATATCTCTTTTAGGGATACACTCTAGAAATGTCTGAGTTTACGCTAAATAGGGTTCCATCAAAATCAATTGAAAAGACACCACTTGAGATGTGGACTGGAAATGTTCCAATTTGTCTTTCCTAAAAATTTGGAATTGTGAGGCTTATGTAAAATTTCATATCTGGTAAGTTCGCACCCAAATCCGATAGGTGCTACTTCATTTGTTGTCCTAAGGAAACCAAGGCATACTACTTCTACAACAGTTCTGAAAACAAAGTGTTTGTTGCTAAGAACTATGTTTTCTTGAGAGAGATTGTCTTTCCAAGAAGAACAGTGGGAGTGAAGTACAACTCGAAGATGTTCGAGAGTCACAGGAGATTGCTCAACCTGTTAAGGAAGAGCAGTAGCTGGATCTACAAAGAGTTGTAGAACCTACACCTGTGGTGCCTGAAGTTCGCAGATCCGAAAGGATTCGTAATGATCACGAGAAATAGGGATTTCTCGCGACCGATTGTCATGACTTGTTGATCATTGACAATGACGAGCCTGCGAATTTTGAAGAAGCAGTATTGGGCCCGGACTCCGATAAGTGGCTTGGAGCCGCTAGATCCGAAATGGGAATATCCAGATATTCAAGGCTTGGCTTGTGGCTAAAGGTTTCAAGCAAATTCATGGTATGACTATGAAGAAACCTATTCCCCAGCGCTATGCTTAAATTCATTCGGATTATCCTAGCAACTGCCATTTATCATGGTGATGAGATTTGGCAGATGGATGTGAAAACAGTTTTCCGTGATGGAATTCTGGAAAAGGGTGTGTACGTGACACAACCTGAGGTTTCACAGATCCTAATAATGCTGGGAAAGGAATGCAAGCTTCATCGATCCATTTATGGATTGAAGCGAGCATCACGGAGTTGAAACCTTCGTTTTGACAAAGCTGTCAAAAGGTTTGACTTCATCAAGAACGAAGAGGAACCGTGTGTTTACAAGAAGACTAGTGGGAGTATAGTTGCATTTCTCGTTATATTTGTAGATGACATATTTATTCTCGGAAATGACGTTCTGTTGCTTCAGTCTTTAGAGACTTGGCTCGGAAGTTGTTTTTCAATGAAAGGCATGGGAGTAGCCGCGTGCATTCTTGGAATAGTAATCTATAGAGATAGATTGGTTAGGCTAATTGGATCGTGTCAAGATGCTTATGGTGATAAGGTCTTGGACAGATTCAATATGCATGATTCCAAGGATGGCTTCATACCAATGTTTCCTGGCATTAATCTTGGCAAGACGCAGTGTTCCTGGACACTGGCTGAGCAAGAAAGTTTTTGAGTAGGATTCCCAGGCGTATGCAGTTGAACCCATCATGAATGCCATGACCTGCAATCGTCCAGATATTGCTTGTGTTTTAAGCATGACGAGTAGATACCAATATGATCCATGTGAAAGTCACTGGACAGTTACCAAGAATATTCTCAAGTATTTGAGAAATACTAAGGATAAGAGCTTGGTGAACTAAGGAAGTAATGATTTTGTTGAGAATGGTTAGACGGACAAAGACGATTTCCGGTCGGAACCTGGTTATGTCTTGTGTCTATACTACGGTGCGGTCTGTTGGAAAGGGTTCCAAGCAGAGCACCGCAGCCTGCGGTTTGTTGGAAAGGGTTCCAAGCAGAGCGCCGCAGCCTCTCCCACGACCTAAGCATGAGTTTCACCCTCTTGCTGTAGGTATTGGATATATTAAGATGTGATCTTGATTCTAGTGGGAGTTGTAAAGGAATTAGTTATATTATGATATTCATGTAGACATACTTTGGTTATGTCATAATGAAATTGTTTCATGTATTATTTGATTATTGGATAATTGAATAATAGTCCCAAAGTAATTTATGGCATTTTATAGGTCATCAAGTTGAGGACTTGATCATGAAACCCTATAAGTGATAAATGACATAGATTATATTTGTCCCTGGTCAAGGTTGTTAATGTGGGACACTGACAACCGCGTGAGACTGGTATGTGAGGTGACTGATGACTAAGTTTCATGGAGTCATTAATAAGAGTATTAAAGTCAATCACATGGATATATGTTAGAGAATATATGATCGGACATGACCCGCTAATGAGAACTCTACGGGATAGTTATATAAGTGTCATAAGAGGTTCTCATTACGACTATAGAGTATAGTCCTTAGACCTGAGTTCATCATGATTTCTTGCATATGAATTCGTCCGCTTTGACTTTGTCAAACGTTATCCGTAATAGGTGACTATAAAGGCATTGATTGGGCGTATCATGAAGTGTGTGAAGGAACAGGGATGGAACAAGATGGGATTTGTCCCTCCTATATAACAGAAGATAAATATCTCAGGGCCCATCGAAGATTTGATACTGAGAAATGCGTGGCCGCGCTCAAACGAGGTGATTGTCAGTCGTTTGTTTTTGATCAGTATAAATCGGAGTTCGATGAACGTGATATTGGCTGTAATAAGGATGACACGGTTCTTGCCTTCTGCTATATCGAGATATAGAGACGAAGGGATTATGGGAATAGTTGATTCCAGTACAAGTGGAAGATTGTTGGGAATGTCCTGAAATCACACTTGTATTCACTCTAGAGATAGTTGTACTTTCGAGATTAGACATTCATATGATACTAGGTGGTCATGACGTTTTCCTAGAAGCCGCTGATGATCTATGAGTTATGAACTCATTGCTAGTATTATATGATCCTACAGGGTCACACACCTAAGCAAACTGGATTTACTTTATGTGGGAATGATCATTAATGTAATGATCAAATGATGTGTATTTGATACACATAAGAATCATGTTTTAGAGGATGTGTCGATCGACACTATAGAGTGGTGTCGATCGACATGTGTATTTGATAAACATTATAATCGTGGTTTAAAGAAGGTGTCGATCGACACCACTGAGTAGTGTCGATCGACACGGGCCAATAATCGAAATAGAGATTTCGGTTTAATGACTTAATTTGAGCCGGTTTATTTACTGGTCAATTAGGTTTTTGGCTCGTGCCTATATATAGGATATGAGGCACGAAAACCTGATAAGCCTTAAGTCCATAGCCGCCTCTGAAACGCAGGATTCCCTAAGAGATCCGATTCTAGGTACTAGCATCCCTGCGGATTCCAGTTTGTGTGCGTGTAGACTATCAGTAGAGGCGCAGCACTTGATGCGCTAAAGATCTCGAATCCCTGTTCTAATTCCGCTGCAAAACTCCAGGTATATTCGAGATCCTATTCTTGTAGATTCATTGTTTACAAACCCTAGATCCTAGGCAATTGGAATCGTGACTAGGTTGATTAATAGAGATTAATCCGGTTAAAACCTGTGCAATTTCCTTCAGTGGTTTTAGAGCCAGGTTAATAGAGACACCGACCGGTTATCGACCCGGTTCAATTAGATTGACCGGTTATCGATCCGGTTCAATTAGATTGATCGGTTATCAAAAATTGAATTTGGTTTAGTCTATGTCGATCGACACAAATGTTGTGTCGATCGACACTGACCGGTTATTGAATTGGTTCTGTTGGTTATCGAAATCGGTTCAATTGGATTGATCGGTTTTTGAAGAACTGTGACAGAGAGGTAAGTGTCGATCGACACTAAGGTAGTGTCGATCAACAGCCTACTAAGATTATGGTTAGTGAACCTAAATTCTAATAACCGAACCAGATTTAATAAGATTAGGTTCCTGAATGCATATATGATATGTATTAAGGCTTGAAAGTTCAGTTCCTCAACTAAATATCAAGTGTTTTTGATGTCTTCCCAATCTTGTCAGCTGTCAAGACTCGTTTCATTGCGTGATAGGCTTGCAGTGCAAGGTGTCCGCAGTTACATGAGTAAGGCAGTAGGTAATTGAATTGATAGGCTTGCAGTGCATGGCATCAACTATTACATGACTGAAGAGATTGGTTTGCTTGAATGGGCTATCAGAAGTTCTGGGCCCAGAGACATGAGGTGCATAAAACATAAGATGTCTTATCCACAACCAAGAGTCATATTGGATATGATTAGCAAAGGGTTGCTTACCTAAATAGCTAAGATTTGAGTGACAGCCAGTGGCTCGCTCGGGTTTTGGTGAAATATGGATCTTGAATCATTATATTCATTTGAGGAAAAATTGTTTTGAATATAATGCGAGTTTTCTTAATTGTTAAGATTTCTCATTTTCTGAATATCATAACTGAATTTTTCCTTTTCTTATTACAGTTATGTCTAATCAGAACTCTTTCTTGTTGAGATCCGTCCTTGAGAAGGACAAGTTAAATGGATCCAACTTCCTTGATTGGTATCGGAACTTGAGAATCGTTCTCAAGCAAGAGAGAAAGGACTATGTCCTTGAGAAAGCTCTCCCCGAGAAACTAAGGTCCAATGCTTCACATGCAGTATATGATGCTTGGAATAAGCATTATTATGATGTGGTCGATGTGCGTCGTCTGATGAGGGATACCATGAACTCGGATTTGCAGAGGCAATTTGAGAACATGGAATCGCCTATCGAGATAGTCACTAGCCTGAAAGCTATATTTCAGGAGCAGACTCGAAATGAGAGATACCAAACGGTTAAATCTCTATTTGAGTGCAAGCTACCAAAGGATGTTCCAGTAAGTCCTCATGTCATGAAGATGATAGGTTATATTGATAACCTGAGGAGACTGGATTGTCCTATTAGCCAAGAGTTGGCTACTGACATCATTCTGAAGTCACTGCCGTCGAGCTATGATAAGTTCATCAAGAACTACATCAAGAATGGCTTGACGAAGACGTTGACTGAGCTGCATGACATGCTCAAGACAGCTGAGCTCAATATCAAGAAGGGCAAAAGGTTTGAGAAACCTGGTAAAGACAAGGGTGAGAGAAAGGCCGTCCAGATTGTGAATCAGGATAAGCCCGATTTTCTCACTCAACCCAAGTCTGGCCCATCTGATGATGATACTTGCAGCTACTGTGGGGAGCCAAGGCATTGGAGGAGAAAATGCAAGAAATACATGGAAGATACTATGGAAATGATGAAGATGTATGAGACTTCTTCTTCAGGTATTTATGTTATTTCAAGTTCTATCTTAAGGGTATTAGATACCGGTTGTGGTGCTCATATTTATTGAAATATGCAGGGCCTAAGCAACAATAGAACGTTGAAGAAGGGACAAGTGGATATGCTCAACAGGAATGAAGCAAGGGTTGTTGCATTAGCTGTAGGAAGTTTCCATCTGTAGTCGCCTTCAGGCTTGGTTTTAGAAACTAAATAATTGCTATTATGTACCTGCTATGAGCAGAAATGTCATTTCAATTTCCTGTATGATTTTGAATGATTTTATTTTGATAAAAGACAAATGTCGCTCTTTTGATCTTAATAATATGTTCTAGGGTAGCACCCCATTAGAGAATGGGTTTTATGTCTTAAACCAATCTATGCCTGGCAATAACATAAACATTAAACGGTTCTCTAGCATTGTCATTTTGGGCCACATCGGATTCTGAAGCTCCATAGTGATGGGCTTCTGGACTCACTTGATTGTGAATCATGTGAGAAATGTGAATCCTACTGTTGGAAAAAATGACTAAGGCCCATTTTATCAAACTAAATGAAAGGGCAAAGAACTATTGGGCCTTATACATACAGATGTGTGCGGCCCGATGGGCACCAGTGCTAGAGGAAATTATCAGTACTTTATTGATGACTTCAGTAGGCATGGCTATGTTTATCTAATAAGTCACAAGTTGGAATCCTTTGAAAAGTTCAAGGAGTTCCAAAATGAAGTACATAATCAAATCGGCAAAAGTATTAGAGCTATTCGATCAGATCGCAGAGGAGAATACTTCTTCGATCAGATCGCAGAGGAGAATACTTAAGTCAAGAGTTAAGTGATCATCTGAGAGAGTGTGGAATTGTTTCACAGCTCACTCCTCCTGGAACGCCCCAATGGAATGGAGTTTCCGAGAGGAGGAATCGGACCTTATTGGATATGGTTCGATCAATGATGAGTCACATAGATCTTCCATTATATCTCTTTTAGGGATACACTCTAGAAATGTCTGAGTTTACGCTAAATAGGGTTCCATCAAAATCAATTGAAAAGACACCACTTGAGATGTGGACTGGAAATGTTCCAATTTGTCTTTCCTAAAAATTTGGGATTGTGAGGCTTATGTAAAATTTCATATCTGGTAAGTTCGCACCCAAATCCGATAGGTGCTACTTCATTTGTTGTCCTAAGGAAACCAAGGCATACTACTTCTACAACAGTTCTGAAAACAAAGTGTTTGTTGCTAAGAACTATGTTTTCTTGAGAGAGATTGTCTTTCCAAGAAGAACAGTGGGAGTGAAGTACAACTCGAAGATGTTCGAGAGTCACAGGAGATTGCTCAACCTGTTAAGGAAGAGCAGTAGCTGGATCTACAAAGAGTTGTAGAACCTACACCTGTGGTGCCTGAAGTTCACAGATCCGAAAGGATTCGTAATGATCACGAGAAATAGGGATTTCTCGCGACCGATTGTCATGAATTGTTGATCATTGACAATGACGAGCCTGCGAATTTTGAAGAAGCAGTATTGGGCCCGGACTCCGATAAGTGGCTTGGAGCCGCTAGATCCGAAATGGGAATATCCAGATATTCAAGGCTTGGCTTGTGGCTAAAGGTTTCAAGCAAATTCATGGTATGACTATGAAGAAACCTATTCCCCAACGCTATGCTTAAATTCATTCGGATTATCCTAGCAACTGCCATTTATCATGGTGATGAGATTTGGCAGATGGATGTGAAAACAGTTTTCCGTGATGGAATTCTGGAAACGGGTATGTACGTGACACAACCTGAGGTTTCACAGATCCTAATAATGCTGGGAAAGGAATGCAAGCTTCATCGATCCATTTATGGATTGAAGCGAGCATCACGGAGTTGAAACCTTCGTTTTGATAAAGCTGTCAAAAGGTTTGACTTCATCAAGAACGAAGAGGAACCGTGTGTTTACAAGAAGACTAGTGGGAGTATAGTTGCATTTCTCGTTATATATGTAGATGACATATTTATTCTCGGAAATGACGTTCTGTTTCTTCAGTCTTTAGAGACTTGGCTCGGAAGTTGTTTTTCAATGAAAGGCATGGGAGTAGGCGCGTGCATTCTTGGAATAGTAATCTATAGAGATAGATTGGTTAGGCTAATTGGATCGTGTCAAGATGCTTATGGTGATAAGGTCTTGGACAGATTCAATATGCATGATTCCAAGGATGGCTTCATACCAATGTCTCATGGCATTAATCTTGGCAAGACGCAGTGTTCCTGGACACTGGCTGAGGAAGAAAGTTTTTGAGTAGGATTCCCAGGCGTATGCAGTGGAACCCATCATGAATGCCATGACCTGCAATCGTCCAGATATTGCTTGTGTTTTAAGCATGACGAGTAGATACCAATATGATCCATGTGAAAGTCACTGGACAGTTACCAAGAATATTCTCAAGTATTTGAGAAATACTAAGGATAAGAGCTTTGTGAACTAAGGAAGTAATGATTTTGTTGAGAATGGTTAGACGGAGAAAAACGATTTCCGGTCGGAACATGGTTATGTCTTGTGTCTATACTGCGGTGCGGTCTGTTGGAAAGGGTTACAAGCAGAGCACCGCAGCCTGCGGTTTGTTGGAAAGGGTTCCAAGTAGAGCGCCGCAGCCTCTACCACGACCTAAGCATGAGTTTCACCCTCTTGCTGTAGGTATTGGATATATTAAGATGTGATCTTGATTCTAGTGGGAGTTGTAAAGGAATTAGTTATATTATGATATTTATGTAGACATACTTTGGTTATATCATAATGAAATTGTTTCATGTATTATTTGATTATTGGATAATTGAATAATAGTCCCAAAGTAATTTATGGCATTTTATAGGTCATCAAGTTGAGGACTTGATCATGAAACCCTATAAGTGATAAATGACATAGATTATGTTTGTCCCTGGTCAAGGTTGTTAAAGTGGGACACTGACAACCGTGTGAGACTGGTATGTGAGGTGACTGATGACTAAGTTTCATGGAGTCATTAATAAGAGTATTAAAGTCAATCACATGGATATATGTTAGAGAACATATGATCGGACATGACCATAAGAGGTTCTCATTACGACTATAGAGTATAGTCCTTAGACCTGAGTTCATCATGATTTCTTGCATATGAATTGGTCCGCTTTGACTTTGTCAAACGTTATCCGTAACAGGTGACTATAAAGGCATTGATTAGGCGTATCATTAAGTGTGTGAAGGAACAGGGATGGAACAAGATGGGATTTGTCCCTCCTATATAACAGGAGATAAATATCTCAGGGCCCATCGAAGATTTGATACTGAGAAATCCGTGGCCGCGCTCAAACGAGGTGATTGTCAGTCGTTTGTTTTTGATCAGTATAAATCGGAGTTCGATGAACGTGATATTGGCTGTAATAAGGATGACACGGTTCTTGCCTTATGTCATATTGAGATATACAGACGATGGGATTATGGGAATAGTTGATTCCAGTACAAGTGGGAGATTGTTGGGAATGTCATGAAATCACACTTGTATTCACTCTAGAGATAGTTGTACTTTCGAGATTAGACATTCATATGATACTAGGTGGTCATGACGTTTTGCTCGAAGCCGCTGATGATCTATGAGTTATGAACTCATTGCTAGTATTATATGATCCTACAGGGTCACACCCATAAGCAAACTGGATTTACTTTATGTGGGAATGATCATTAGTGTAATGATCAAATGATGTGTATTTGACACACATAAGAATCATGTTTTAGAGGAGGTGTCGATCGACACTATAGAGTGGTGTCGATCGACATGTGTATTTGATACACATTATAATCGTGGTTTAAAGAAGGTGTCGATCGACACCACTGAGTAGTGTAGATCGACACGGGCCAATAATCGAAATAGGGATTTCGGTTTAATGACTTAATTTGAGCCGGTTTATTTACTGGTCAATTAGGTTTTTGGCTCGTGCCTATATATAGGATATGAGGCACGAAAACCAGATAAGCCTTAAGTCTATAGCTGCCTCTGAAACGTAGGATTCCCTGAGAGATCCGATTCTAGGCACTAGCATCCCTGCGGATTCCAGTTTGTGTGCGTGTGGACTATCAGTAGAGGCGCAGCACTTGACGCGCTAAAGATCTCGAATCCCTGTTCTAATTCCGCTGCAAAAATCCAGGTATATTCGAGATCCCTTCTTATAGATTCATCGTTTACAAACCCTAGATCCTAGGCTAAAGAATTGTCACTAGGTTGATTAATAGAGATTAATCCAGTAAAACCTGCTGAGATTTCCAACATCTACCCCTTTCGTGATGTACTTGAATAGGTATTTAATTGCTTTTGATGTGCAACACCACTCAACATTGATATGTGATTGATACTTTTTTAACAACTTCATACTGTATGGGATCACATATTGGTTGTTCAATGTTGTGTCCCCTTTAACAACGACGTTCTCATCATCTTCCTCCCTTTTGTAAGTGATGTACCCATTCTTGTTGCATGTCGTTCTTGAAGCATAAGCTCTTGGATATTTTTTTGTGCATGTCCCGTTTTCCATGCATGGAGATTGGGGACGTTGTTGGCCACACGGTCCATGCATCATGTGTTTCTTCACCAACTCATATCCTTCTAGATCACTTTTTTTGTCCGGTAATTCGGCAGTGATAAATTGATCAATCACTGATGGATCTGGTTTCTGTTCAGTGTATTCTAACCAGAGTAAAATGTGAGCGTTGGGGAGGCCTCGTTTATGAAATTCTATTGTGTAGACAACTGGAGATTACAGAGATTTATATTGTTGTTAGAATGTGTTGGAAACATGTGTAAGTTAAAATGTTTGCATTTAATATTTTTTGCTGATATATATAGGTATGCGTCGCTTCGCTAAAATATAGAATATATGAAAACTGAACTTTTATATTCTATATATATGCCATTATGAGAATCAAATTCATCTTAATTATTTAATTTAATATTCACATATATTGTGAAGATAAATCTACACTGTCATAGGTACAAAAACATTATCTCCAAGTGTGAAACAAATTATTGTTGCATTTAGTTTATTTATCAAAGTTTTAATATATATAGTAACATATCACAAACATCTTATATATATTGATTGAGGAGACATTAAAATCTTAAAATCCTAGGTGTCACTAATTTAGAACTTTAAAAATGTTATGTGTCATGTTAATAGTATATTAAGAGCTAATTATCAATCTATGAAAATTTAAAACAATAACACATTTCTAAACTTAATAGAAAATAAGTTGACAATTATCATTCTATTATAAATTTATAAAACCTTATTTAAAACTTATAAACATGGCAACAAATAAAAAAACATTATTCAAATTTTGCATTCCCTTTCCTTAACATTATGAGTAATAACATTTTATTTATTTTCCTTAAAATCATAATGATTTTTATTATACACACTCTACGGAATCCACTAATTGTCTATAGGATATAACAAATATTGTTGTAATTAATTACACATAATATCTAACTTTCCTGTTAATTCTAAAAGGTTTTTTAAAAAACACATGATTTGTCGATCAAAGAGAAATAGATAATGATTTTTTTTTGGGTACTACTTAAGAAGAGACCAAAAAAATATATACAACCATCATCAAATATTAATCAATTTTCAAATAATTATTTTTATATGATGTTATGGTTGAAGCTTAGTTATTTTACGTATGCATTGTTAATTATTAGGTATATATTTGCGGGTAGTTTATATAGTAGATTTCAGTGATTTTTTAGAGTTGTGACTAATTTTAATCGTGTTGAAAATATAAGAGTTGAGAATCGTACATGCACGCACATAGCCGAAGAACCTCCCTTTTTTGAAGTCTGAGATCATCTCATCTAACTTCATCTTAAAGACACGAGAACAAACATCTGGTTGATCATTGGGTGAATCATTTCTATACCGACGCAAGTGCTCTTCAATTTCTGGCCATGATGGGTTTGCGGTAATTGTGATGAAGAGGTGTGGGTTACCAAAATTTTTGCATATAGCCATTGCATCATGATAATTATCCACCATGTACCTTGGTCCTCCTGTAAATGTTGCCGGCAAATGAATTTCTTGCCAAGCTCCTTCAAATTCGTATCACCACGACCCACGGCATCACATACGTTATTGTACAAATCTGCTCGTAGTTGCTTTTGGTTATTCCTATGGAATCTCAATCTTTCTTCCTCAATATCTGTGTAAGCGTCGACAACATATTGGTGGAATAACCTGCCTCCCTGGATTAGTGTCTTCCCCTCTCGTAATCGAGTTTGTAACTGGTAAGCGTAGAATTCACGGATTGTGACATACTCTCTTTTAATCTTACTTGCAGGATTTTCCCTTTACGGAATATCCAAGTGGAATCTTGATTCCCCATAAGGGAAAAGAATTGGATATTGCAACGCCATGTAATATTGGTGAATAGGGGTAATCTGTTGTAGCTTTTCTGTTTTGTACGTGACTAAGATATCCCTCTCCCCATGTCTTGAACCATGGTTTGTCACGACCAATCCTGCTATTTCCTCTCCCGTTGGCAAGTTATACTAGCGTCCCTTATCAGGTTGTCCAACGATGCGTATCGTGAACTCCTCAATCTCTCCAGACTCGTATTTGTCCCTAGCTTTTTTGAACTCTTTTGCCAAGTGGTTATGCTCGTCCATTATGCATACCAGTGTTTTTACCACATCTTCATCTACCTTATCTGATTTCTTCTCTTTTGACATTATGGCCAGCCGTTTCTTAATCTCATTAGCGGTATCGTAAATGAAAAGCTGAGAAAATCTTGGCTTACCCTTGACCGGGAGAAGTGAGCCAATCCAATGGTGGTTTTGGCATGAAATTCTATAAGTGTACGGGCCATTACCGTCCATGACACTGTAATCAACCTTAGCACCTACGGATGTGAATGCCATGTAGGCGTTCAAGATTTTTATATTCTTTTTGAATTTCGGTTTCGGATATAGTTCTCCTAACTCCATAGGTGGTTCTCTTCTTCGAGGGAGTAACACCCTCCCTTTTTGACAGCATATCGAATACAACAATTTCCCATTCGGCCCCCTTTCGGTGCTTTCTGCTTCCCATACCAAACTTGTGCACATGCTGCATTCTCCTAACCGGTTTGTGGGGCGGTCTTTTGGTTTTCTGGTTCCTTTACAGAGTAATATAAATTAAGTTAACATGTATGTAAGCAATTGTACTTTATAGTTTTGTAGCTGTTCTTACTTGTGTGATCTTTAGTCTTTGGTTTTGAGGAGGTACCCATATCCGAGAGAGTATGTTCGGTAACTGTGAGAAGAGGTAGTTATTATTTGTATATGTCATAGAGAGGATGTAATATTAACAATTTCAATATTATAAAAAATGCATGGTAGATAATGTTGAAAAATATGTAGTTGTGTGTGTGTATTACCTCTAACCCGATAAGGTGGTCTTTTTCTCCTCAGGAGCTCCCTCCTATGTCACCTTGCTAAGGCTGTTTGTGCGGGGTTGGAAGTAATTTGTTTATGATGTAAATAAGTTGATGTAAATAGGTATATGCAATAATAAGGTGTGCTTAAAATTCCATACCCTTTGGTTTCTTGCTTCCATTGAGCTGGATGATGGTGTTGGCCTCAGGTGTTGTATACTTTCGTTTGTCACTGAGTTGCCTACATTGAAGCGATGTGGTTAGTATTTAGCCTTTTTTATAGGTGAGATTTTCGTATGTCTTATTAGTAGATTTAAACACTGATCGAGGCGAGTATAATTGTGATGTCTCTTTCCTGGTTTGTATGTTTGGTAATAAAAGGGAGAAGTCTATTAGCAATGTTAATATATATAGAGTCATATACCTTTTTCTTTTCCACGCATTGGTAATTTTGTTGCTGCTCTGGGGTGTGCCGTTGCGTTTGCTTCATACTCTTGTGTTTTCCTTTTTTTGAATCCATGTGGCTGTAATTAGTGATTCAATTAATATTATTTATTTGACTGATGAAGAATAAAGGTTACAATCAGGTAAAAAAACAATTTCATCGGAAACCTATCATCAAACAAAGATACTAACTTATAGCTGGTTTTCGAGTTTTCTTGAGTCTGAATAAATAGGGGAAAAACAGAGCATATAAATCCTTTAGCATAAAAATTTACCCTGAATTACGGTTGGCAATATTTTAACCCTTCTCCTCCTATGCGCACCGAAAATTGAGGGTAGATACTGCGATGTGTGAGAAGTATTATTTAGTATTAGGGAATATATTATACTACGCAGATGAAACTTGTTGATCTTACGTGTATGAGTAATCACTGAATCCTTGCGTGTGTTTTGATTTGCGTTCGTAGACCCTTGATGGATGATCACTATCGTAGATTCCGGTTTACGATAGAGATAAAGCACTGTTAGTAATTGAAAGAAATTCTATATTTGAAATAAGATATTGTAAAACTTGAAGTCATGAGGGTTACCAAGGTCGGATTCACCTGAATTTGGCAGTAGAAGGACATAGTGGTGGAGCGAACGGTTGGTGATGTCGATGGTCGAGTTTGTAAAAGCTAACCACTTTCGTCGATGTAATAACTTGAATAGAAAGGGAATGGTCAATGTTAATTGTTGTGTTTTTATGTATATGTTGTCATTTTTGATTCTTGACTAACGGTATTTTTATGAAGGGAATATTCTGAAAATAGGCCAAAGAAAAAATTAAAAATATTAAAATAGGCTATATCTTTTATAATTAAAAAAAAGTAGGTTTTAATTTACATTATTACCCTCTTTTTAAACAACAAACAAACGTGAGTCAAATTTGAAAGGGAGGTCACATATGTTTGTTAAAAGGAAAAGACTCATCTCTAATAATGGCTTTTCGCCAATTGCACAATCATCCACGAGATTGCAAAGGTGATAGCGAGAACGACGAAGACGGTTGTGGAGTCAAGGCGAAGAAACCAAAGTATCGTGATTGCTGAAGCATTGATCGGTTTGTTCGGCCAGAAAATCTAATCTATGGAATGAGTGACAATGCGTTGTTCTAAAGAGAGGTACGATGGTTTTGCTGAAGCAGCCGTATCCTTATGTAGGCTTCCAATGGTGGCTTTTATCTTCTTGATGAGAGGGCCAGTGCCGATTCTTGTGTTATGGGTGGTAAATCCTTGTGTTGTAATAGATGACCTTTGCAAGAGCTATTTAATACCACTGCCAATGTAAAAACAAAATACTTGAGTTGTGACCAAAAATAGGAAAAAAAACTAAAATAAAAATAAAAATAACTTGAGAAAATTAAAAGGGTGACAAAGGTGGAAGGAAAAGAAAACGGAAGAAATCAAAGTGCAACAATATTGGAAAGAAGGTATTGGGAAAACTTCCGTTGAAATTGGATCAGTTTAGATGTTGTTGATGAATTTGGTCATTAGTTTGTAGTGGAAGCATATGTTGCAGGTTGTTTCCATGTCGTTCAAATTACACTCGAACGGTGGTGTCATCCCTTGAAGCGAGAGCAGATATTCTGGCTTCATACCTAACCCAATTCCATGCAATGCCTGCTTGATGTTTGTCCAGCATTCGTCAATCTAGGAGGTCTCGTCGGACGTACCGCATTGATCAACGTAGTGTTTCCCAACCTCGTATTGGCCCATGCATAAATTTATAATCCTGTAGAGGTAAACAGCCTCGGGGATGGGATTGGGTGCATTTGCAACGTTGAAGAGGTGGACCAAGCCATCAGTGGGATGGTCGTTGCGAAAGTACTCTTATATGCCCTTCACATAGTGGGCGGATGGGTTTCCGTGCTCGATGCATTCAGCCATGAGCTCGGTGTAGTTGTTTGCTGCCAATAAGGGTGATCTAACCAAGTCATTGAGCTCCATGTTCTTGAAGACCATCACATTGTCGGACGATTTTGCTAGCTCATTGCAAGTGAGAATACAAACGGACACATCTTGTCGATCATCTTTAGCAACTTCGGACATGATTTGGCTGATCAAATCCCTTGGAAGGCATTCGAGATGGGAGAAAGGTTTTGGATCGCTTGACATTTGAGTGGACGTTTTGATATTCCTTTGGGTTTGGTTTATGTTTGTAGAATTTGTGTTTGTGGAATTTGTGTTTCGGTGGTGATCTATTTATGGAGTGTATGTTACAGACGTTATGGATGATATATCTTCCTAATTATTAATTAAAAGGTTAGTGGGTACTAATTTGTGTCCTTTTGATATCCTTTTAACTATAATCATTTAGTTTCCAGTAATGGTCATCAATTCCATTTGTCATCGTGGGTGTACCCATTATGTTGTTGGTATTTATGGTTTTGATAATGATAATTATATCTTGTAAATCTATGTTATATATTGTGTATTAGTTTTCTTAAATGAAAACCATTTTCGTGACCTTTTACTATGAAGTGTTCAAAGTTTTTAGTAATTAGGAAGAAGTAAAGTGCCCGAAAGTGAGCTAAATATATGTTTGAGTCTTGTTCTTCAAACAAACTCGAAACTTGAATAATGCATTAAGCCAACTAATTTTCCGATTTATTTTCATATTGTATTCGTTATGATGTCAACCTATTTACAGAAATAGCTGATAATGCACTCAAATCAGAAGATCATTGATGATCTCTAAACAAATTTTGTGGACATATATATTTGGAGAAACCACTTGGAAACAATAACAATTTTCGTCAGGTAAATTGTAATAAACCCTTTGATAAAAACACAGGGTTATTTGATAGTTGCTTACAAATCCTCTAACTTACCTCGTCTTTGAAAGAAAGGCTTATGAATTCAGTAGCTTATCGAATCTCATGATTTAGTTTGTCCCTAAACATCTAAATCGTAACGAACTAACTGATCTCCTTAAGCTCTTAGTCACCACGAAATATCTACCTCCAAAGGTCAAATGATACTTGTTCTTGTTATCAATAAGATCAAATGAACTTCATCATATGATACATATTTGTAAATCCTTGTTCATTATTTATCTTGTTTAATCTTCGTGTTCTTCTATGCTAATCCATTGTTGTTCCCCTTGTTCGTCTAACCATAAGCCATAGTACAAAGATTTTTTTGTTGTTATGCTTCTTTTAATCCGTTGTTTTGTCTCTTTTTTTCAAGGTGTGTTGAGTAACAAGCTCGCTAGAAGATTGTGTCTTGCTGCTTGAGGATGTGATGCAAGTAAAATAAATTTATGTGGCTAAAAGTTAATATGATTAGTCGTATGATGCAAGGATGCGGACAATACGAGCAGTCGTCAAATAGGCAGTACCATGATTCTTAACTAATTCGTGCTGTAAGTTTTTATTATTGTAGATTAAATGTATTAAGCACGATATGTTTAAATACCGGTGTGCATTGCAGTGATAAGACTGTTTAAGTATGAATCGTAATTCCCTTTAATTATTAAAAAAAAATTGTGGTCAATGTTAACAACTTTGCGAAACAAAGAAACAACCTAAGGTACGGAAAAAGGGAGACAGAAAATAGAAATTACGATAATAGTAATGGCACTTGTGACGCATAAGCATCGCAGGGTAATGGTATGGTGGGACTGGTATCAGGAGTTACGAATTGTTGGATAGTTCAGTTTACGATATCCTCGGTAACTGCTGAGACAATGAAAGTTTGAGGTTTAGGAATGAAAGAGGAGGGAGTGACTAGTATTTCAAAAACAAACTGCATTCCAGCTAGTTCCTGCAGATCATGTGGTACTGCATTCCCATTCGGAGCATCAACCTGTAATTATGCGTTAGAGTTTTTAGGTTCATTGTTGGAAGATATTGTTTGGTGGTTATGTTTCTCTCATTAATTACTGGTTGTATGAGTGTAGCTGCAAGTTTCTGCGTAAGTTTTGTCATTGCAGAGTCAAAAACAACAAATGTGGCATGGGCAGTTCTATCGTGAACAGCAAGCTCGACCCGGTACCTGTTGCAACACATATTGTTTAAAAGCATTAGGATTTGTGTGTACATGTTTGATGTGTAATGATAGAGTGGGAAAACTGTAATTTGGAATACTATTTAGTTTGTCTTCATATTAAAGCTAGCGTATTGAGGTTGTATGTGACAATATAAAAACAATGTAGGACTGAAATGTAGCACGAGAATAAATTACAAATAAGTTTGTTGTATTGAATAGTTTGTGATAGGAAAAGAGCATGTAATATATTTTATATATGTAGATGCTAAGAATCTAAACCTAGCAGCAATGCATATGCATTAAACCAGTGTGGTATTTTATGTATTGTACGGGATGAGGCAAAGAATTTTTTTTTTTAACAGGGGAGAGCATTTAAGTTTCCATACCTTAGAACACCTATTGCATTCGTTGTATCACATGTCTTGCAGTGTAGAGATGTATGGAGTTTGTCCATCTTCCTTGTACACACACCACATGAAACATATGACCAACCATTTTGTTTTATGACTCTGAGAACTCTAGCTTTGCAGAGAAAATCAGAATCTTGTGTCTGTTTAAAAAAAATGTTCAAAATAATAGTAAGTGCAGTATTAATTATACTTGCCATCAATTTTGGGAATTGTGTTGTAAATTGTGGTTGTGCTGAATTCGTGTTACCTGCTGGTTTGATAGCGAGATGTAGTCGTGCAGTTCTGATATAGTCACCGTTTCCTTTTTCTTTACTCCCGCTTTTGTTTCTGCTCGAGGAAATGCCTCATTGGATCGAATGCTCAACCTCAATTTCAGACAACAAGATTAATTAGGTGTGAGCCCATATCAGATTTTTATGTAATAAGATGTGGAAGTTCCCTTACCTGGTCGTAAATTGCTCAATTGCATGTATGGTTGAGTCGAAGAAGAATCTTGTAGCTTGTGTTGAGTTTAGGTATAGATTACCTAGTGATCATTTAGTGAACTATTGTTAGTAGTATCGTTGTTTAATAACAATGTTCCCGTATAAGAGAAGGAAAAATCGTATGTTTGGTTCTATAAAGATTGATGGACGTGTGATAATAAGATGTTTCACCTTGAAACAATTTTGGGTTAACTGTTGTAACCACGACGACAGAGTTCATCACTCCACCCGAGGTAAGGTGTGAACGAAAATTAGCAGTAGCAGCCTCCCACAGAGTTAAGTACACATCAACAGATCTAGGACAGTAAATGAGACGTAGTTATTAATTATGTGATTGACATAAGGTAATGCACTGTGGTACTGAGAGGAGAGTATATTTGGCTTACATATCGATCCGTAAGCGGACCACCAAATGTTGTCTGGAAGTATTGTCATCCAAGTTTGAGCCTTTCACATATCGAATTTGGCCAACTACATTTGTGTTAATTTCTTGTCATTTTACTATTCTTATTGGCAATATTGATGAATTAAATAGATTAGATGGCCAGATTAATTACCAGGGAGCTCAAGGTAGGTGTTACCAAGAGCTTGGAGGTGGTCGACTTTACGGATTATGAACTGTTCTCTCTGGATTGTTGTTACAGCATCTGGCTGTTCTACAATTGTGGTTGTTGGGAGGAATTAGATGACAAAAGGATGATCACTGATTTTGTAAAGGCTAGAGGACCTTTCTACTTGAAACCCGCTTACATTGATAATGTGACCTTCCTGTAATTGAGTACGGTAATCACTTGCAAGGGTGGGTGGTATGGAGCATTGGATAACAGAGTTCTGAGAAACATGTGTAAGTAATATTATTGTCAAATGTACACAAATATCAGGTAATGAACAAGTTGCACACATAAATTAGTACGACAGTAAATTCAGGTTTGCAGAATTTCCATATATAATCTTTGTGAGACTAAGTAAACAAACATGGCTACCCAACTATGCATATACCATTTGGAAGGAAAATATCTAACACAGATTCATTGGAAAATTGTGTTAATATAAAAATGAGACACAATTCAGGGAACCATTTTATTTTTGAACTTGTTTTGAAAATTTGAACAACGATCATGGAACCAATAAATCATGTGAATCATAGTTCCAATTTGAATTTAGAAACCAGTACAGTGAAGGAAACTCTAAACAATCTACGAGGAGAAGTAAGATACGAAAGATGTTAGTGGAAGGTGTTACCTTTTCGCCGAGGAGGAGGAAGTGAATTGCCATGAATTCACTCTCTTGGTTGGTATTCAGAGCATCCCAGAAACGGAGGAGTCGACCAACAACCTGTTGAGCAGTACGACCAAGGCGCAATTCATCGAATGTGGCGTAGTTACCTTCGAGTGGGATTGCTACAAAATCAATTCCGGCCATTCTGAAAGGTATGGAAAACTCGTGTAAAGGATTTCACGTAAGAAAGAGTTGAGATGTGGGAATTTGATGTGAGGTGTGTGATATTTATACGGGATGAATGGGAGGTGGAAGGTTGTGGATTGGGACGGTTTAGAACGTTTATTGGAGTCTTTAATTTTCCAATTGATTGGAAGTACTGGGATGAGATTTGAGACAAATATTGAACAGACTCCATTTTTGTAACGTCTGTAGGTTCATCTAGAACAAAATTGCTTAGCTTCAACGACGGTAAAGTGGAGGAGAAGACGAAACAGCTAGGAAGATGAAGAAGGCTTATAATATGGGCCATTAGCTGGGGTGTGTTTGTTTAGAGTAATGGGCCGAATTCATTAATGGGTCAGTGAAGGTATCGGTTGTTTGGTCTGTAAGTGGAAGAAATTAAAACATGGAAAATGGAGGGTATAACGTAAGGTAAAAAAGAGAGTCTCATTGGTTCGTAACTTTATTAGCCAAATCAATTAATCTGCATGCAACAATAGCTACAAACCTTTCTCACTAACTATAATATATTGCAATTCATTTTAGTCACATACTATATTTTACATCTATATCTTGAGTAGTATATAAGTTGGAGAGGAAGATTAGTGGATCTTGAGTAGTATATTTTACACCTGTTTTTTCCCTCTGAACTATCTTTCTATCGTCTCTATCGCTGGCCATTAAAAAAAATAATTTGGTTCAACGAACCGCAAATCTCTCTGCCATGCTTTCTCTGATTTCGTTTATAGGTCGTCATAGTTATATAGGGGAAATTATGTATCTTTTTGCACCGTGAGTTGGTAAAATCGAAATTAGGTTTCCTTAGACCTAAGGATATTGGATTTTCTTGGTTCAGGAATCAGGTTTGTCGTAACCTTGGAAAACTCAGTTTGATTGGCGGGCAAGTGTCATAGATTGTTGGGCTTTAGTTTTAGGTTAGTTAAAGGGAGTAGTATGTCACTGAATGATTACTGACTTATATTCTGGGAAATGTAGTTAGTTTTAGAATATGCTAAGATATGTGTAAATGAATGCTTAAAACATGAAGCATACATGTATATATTTCATGTTTACAATTAGTCATAATCTTCTTCTCCTATATCAACTCTCAGCTTTCTATACAATTGGATATATGATATATGTGTTTAAATGAGTCTATATCTTGCTAATACTATGCAGTTCTTAGGTGTTGTTACTGATTTGTTTGTTAAAATTATTGATGGTAGTTAAAAGCAAGAATTAAATGCTTTTTAGGTGTGGTAAAGGCTTGGTAGCTTTAGAGTGTACTCATATGGATATAATGCAAATCACATTATGTACATAGAGTTTGTGATTTGATAGCCTTGTTGACAGGAAATCTGATCAATAACCTTATATCCTCTTAAGGGTTGTAACTAACAGTAGAATGTTTTTTTACAAAATATAAGTGAGATTCTTAAATTATAGTAATATTTTGTTTAATGTTCAAAAATGGATAGAGTCTCTTAAAGGTTTTAAGCAATGGAGATGGTAATATTGAAAACATTGTCTCATGGGTTTATAAATTATTGAATTTTGCTAATAGCAACAAGAGGTGGGAACAATGTTACCTCCATAACTTAGCGAAATAGAGCATGGGTACAGACTTACATAAGATTTTACAAGTAACATAAGTCTTTGAATATGCATTCTATGAGGCTGAGTTTGATATTTATGATAAAATTATTAATGAGTTGACCAACCAATATTGTATTGTTTTATAATATTGGCAACATATAATCAAATTGGTCTCGCTCTCTCTGTTCTTATAGCCGTGTTATGCTTATTTCCCGTTTAGGAAATTGGTTTTTATGGATGCACAACTATCTATCGAAACCTTCTCCCTAACTATGATATTTAAAAAAATCAAGTTGGTCAAACAAAGCAATGTCTTGTTAGAGTTCTTTTAGGTATTTTCTATATTAGTGAAACTTTTCGATGGAAACAATTATTATTTGATTAAATAAGAGGTTGACACAATGGTTGAAGTAGAGAAGGTGAAAGTAAGGAAAGTGTGACGGTGGAATAAACTGAATGACTGAACAGGTGTGGAACTTGTTAGATGGTGTGGATAAACTTGTGCATCTGCTTGAAATAGAAATAGTTGTCGCATGTGTTTTGCAGGTCAAAGAAATCACACTCGAATGGTTGCACCATCTCCCAGTGTGAGTCCATGCAAGGAACGCTTGATATTTTTCCAGCATTCGTCAGCTTTAGAAGTGTTGTTGCCCGTACGCAACTGATCAATGTAGTTTCTTCCAAGCTCAAACTGCCCTAGGCAGAGGTTGATTATCCCGTATAGATAAACGGCTTCGGGGATGGGCTTGGTTGCATTTGCAGCAATGTAGAGATGAGCCAAGCCTTTGGTCAGATGGTCGTTGCGGAAGTACTCCAATATACCCTTGACATAATGGGCTGATGGGTTTGAGTGCTCAATGCATTTCGCCATAAGGTCGGTATAGTTGTTGGCCGCTAATAAGGGTGATTTAACCAAGTCGTTGAGCTCCATATTTCTGAAAACCATGTGATCGTCAGCTGATTTTGCTAACTCGTTGCAAGTGAGGATGCAATTGGTCACATCCTCTCGATTGGCTTTAGCAACTTCGCTAAGGATTTGGGATATCAAATCCCTTGGAAGGGCTTCAAGATGGGAGAAAGGTTTTTGGTCCCTAGACATTTGTGTTTGTTTATTTTCTTTTGTGGTTCTGTGTGTTTGGAATTTGCTTTTTGCTCCATATTTATAGAATATGTGTTGACTACGGTTAGAAGCTTTCAATCTTCCTCCCCCATATTAATTACTATGTTAGTGGTATATTATGTGTGTCTCTTTGGTATTTTTTTTAACTGAAATCATGTATTTTGAATTATGTATGTAAATTGAATGGTATGATCGTGGAGCATAATTATGAGGTAGGTATTAATTGTTTGTGTATATGTTAAATAATAGTTGTTTATTATTTTATGGGCCACGATGTTTTATACTTTATGATTGTTTTATAAACCTTGGCAGCCCAATATTTTCATTTGCCAATACCATTACATATAAGGATCTCAGGAAGTTGTATATGTATTTAGTGATAAATTATGTTAACCTTTGAGAGCAATCACGCCTAAGATGTTTATGGAAGATAAACTATTAATCGTGATATAGTTTGCCGATATTGAGTATTGACCAAGTGAAATTAGAAATCAAGTCAACCATTTTACTCTAACAATTTTCACAATTGCTCCTCTGGTTTCAATATGTTGAGGGGTTTTTTTTCCTCTGGTTACCTGTTTTGTTAAATAGTTTCAATCGTTTTTTCCAACATTGATTTTATCAGGGTTGTGTAGCCAATGCCTTTTGTAGTATGGATTGTGTACACTTTTATAGGTTTGTGAGTGAAGACAGTGGTTGAAGTTCTAGCTAGTTTCATTGAACAATGGCCAACCATATTTTTTACTATATATGTAACAAGCAAGTTTGCGATATGTTACAAAACCGACGTGAAATAAATGGAACGCTTATTAATATTCTTGTGATGATGTATTTATGGGTTGCTTAGGTTAGTAATAAGATGAATGTGGTGGTTAGCGGTAAATTAGTCACATATTTCTTTGTGGAAAGGAAAAAATATATGTGGTAGGAGTAAATTGTGGAACAAATGTAACCCTTAATAAGTATATGCCAATATGGGTTCTTATTTAATATTGTTTGAAATGTTGTAAAACCATTGGAGTAATAAAAAAGTAGATGAAAATGATAAAATTCAAAGCACAAGATTTGCTTGATGGTAAAGTAACATTCGTATCAAACTTTGTGTGACTTCTTGACTGTGGATTGGCTCATTTCTCTCGCGTCATGTATAGCTCCCGCAACTTGATCTGCCTCGCTTTTCTTGGTTTTCTTTGCGTTTTTGGGTTGGTGTGGCGTTCTCTGCTACAAAGTATATGAATATAGGTTATTAAAAGAATTGATAACATAAGAGTTGATAGGTAACGTGGGTGTATATGAAAGGGGGAAATTAAAGTGTAATTACCCCTTGCCCTCCACCAAGGTCAGTTGTTAGTTCTGGTAACTAGTGGGTCACGCCTTCCTCCGCTGCTAAATTGTTACCTTGACAGCCATTAGTTTGTCTGCCTGATCGTTTAGGGTTGTCTCATGTGACGTGTTTCATTAGTATTATTTTGTTTATTACAGACATGTAGAATGAATACATCGTGGGGTTAGTGTGCGTACCCCTGCAACATGCTGATCTTCGGGACGGAGGACACGTGTGACAATAAACGATTGGAAAGATGCAGTGAAATTGTACTTTGTAATTTTAAGTTGAAAATTAAACGCCTCCCCTATAAGTTCAGTAAGACAATGTGGTATGACATTTGTAGAACCAGCTGAACCTCCTACGCCTTCCTGATACGGGTAAGTGTATTAGTTCCATCTCATGCAATGTACGAATATATTATATTTGGTCCAAATCGTTACCTGGGACAAGGTTATGTCGTCTGCGTTTTGGTTAGTAAGCTTACGTGCATCTCGGTCAAAAATGAAAAAGTTTGTTTTTGCTCCTTCAGCCTCTACCACCAAATCGACCCTGAATCTGAATCACATATGGTCAGCTTTATTAGAGAACTCATACTTTTGTTATGTTATGTTGGTGTCATTAATGGTTACTTACTTTAGAACTCCAACTGCATTTGTATTGTTGCAGGTTGTACATGTGAAGGAAGTTAGCCCACGTATTAGTTTTTTGGAGCATTTACCACACGCTACATAAGTCCACCCATTACGGGTCACAATGGATGACACGATAGCCCTACATATCACTTCCTTCTCCTATAATATATTTAAATCAATGACCAAGATTATATTTACATAATGTTGTTCTAGTTGAATATAGACAGATATATAAATAGGGATTATACCTGCTTGACATTTGAAGAGACGTAGGCCAATAGTGCTGCTACTGTAAGGGTGTCCGACTTATTTTCAGCTGTTTGGTTGTTCTCAATGGATGAGTATTTAGTATGGCTGGAAATCCCCATGCTGTAAATGTAGTTTATGGTTAGAGATGGAAGTTAGTTATGAAATATTGAGACCAACATTAGTAAGTTGTAATGATATTGTTTTTGAGAATGATCTTTTTCTAAAATCTGTGATAGTTTGCAAGGCAGCATTGAAATAGAATTTTGTGGAACCAGTTGTGTTCAAGTAGAGTGTATCTGTATGAAACAGCAATGTAATTTATACTTAAGTTATGGTAAGGTATCATGTGTACGTGTAGTTACCTGCGAATAGCTTTGGATTCACGCATGTGCAGACAACAACTACATTTTCCCGTTCTTTTAAGCAGAATTGGTTACGGAATGTTGATGCTTGTTGATCCTAAATTGTCACTCGCAACGTTGTGCCCGTGTTTGTTATATGTGTAAGAGAATTAAATCTCAAGTGGTTAGATCTGTAAGGAGGGTGAAAAGAATCTGACAGGGCACTACTAATAATTACTCTAAACCTTACCCTCTAATCAGCAGAAGCAATACAATCTTCTGGTTGGATGTGGGGTCTTCAAGATTAGAACCTTGGATGCTCAGTATTTGGCCTACAACATCTGCAGAATATCAGATTGTAATTGTTAGTAGGAGAAGACCATTTGTGAAGTGTGTTATGATTAGTGAAGATGAAATTTTTGGTAAAAATTAATGGGAGAAACTAACCTGGTAGTTGGAGATTCGTGTTTGCAAGAGCCAGGTACTCAGGATATGTTATTAATCGGAACATCTCGACCTTGATTGAGCAAACAATTGTCACATCCTCTTTGATTTCTATTGTGTCCACGAATCTTATGGAGTTGATGTTGTCTGTAACCTTGTATTGCTCGTATGCAGGGACGACTTCGAAACTGGAAATGGTGTAGACCTTTCCAACATGAAGAAGGTTTTGGAAGTGTGGGACACGTCGATGGTGGATTGATGCTTGAATAAGGCAATCCTGCATAATTAAGGAAAACAGTAAGGATTTGTTTCATTGTATATGTTGTTTGGTAGATATTATGAGTGAGAATGTGGTTTTCTACAGGACCTTGTTGTCGATAAGTAGGGCGTCTAAACTCATCAGTTCCCCATTACGCTTGAAGTTCCGGGCCTCCCACATCCTCAAAATGCGTACGGTTATGTGTTGCATGGTCGTCCCAAGGGTCAGGTTGTCGAGGCTGATTTGTCGTGGTATCTCGACTGATGGAGAGAATTGTGTAGCGGCGATCGGTTGTTGCAAAGAACCTGACATCTGTGAGAAGTATAGTGGAGGATGAGAAACTGTATATTAATATTTTTGGGGGTTTTAAAGGAGAGGAGAGTGGTAAGACTTGCCTTGTCTTGATATGGATGTTGAGTGAATGAGTGTAATCGATCTTCTGGTGGTGGCTCCTTTTATACATGTGTTTCTAATGAATTGGAAAAGTCTACATAACGTAAAGTTTTTATTAAAAGGTGATGTGCATTTGCATAACGTAAATTTTACATTAATTATTTAGAAGTTTAACGTTATAAAACATTGAAAGATCCGTAATGAATGACCCATTAAGTGGTTAACTAAATGGTCCACTAATTTAGGGGAGAAGTGTGTTAACGAGGAGGGATCAATTTGCTATTAAAAACTTAAATGTTAGTACAACAGGCTTATTTTCTAATTGTGCTAATTTATCATACTTTTTTAAAGGCCCAGGGAAAATATAGCATAACGAAACATGCTGTCTAATATGTTTAGTATGGCTCATTGATGTATTCTGTTTTCTTTCTAATGATATTTGGTTTGATTAAAAAAAAAAAAATTGTTCAGTCTTTTAAGGGTTGCAGCACAAAAATCTGTGGAATTTTTTATGCTTCCACTTTTTGTATTTGGATTAGGATAGACACTCTTGTGGAACTTATTGGTATTGTTTAGTTACTCTTTCTGCCTTTTTTCTTGAAACTTGTAGGAATTTTTCAACCATTAAGAGTGAAAATCATGATATAATTTAACCATTAACAAAAACCAAAAACAATTTCAGAGGGGATATTAACCATGTATCAAAATCGTCAACCAAACATCCTCTGAATGATGGACTTGAAAATCAAAACAGACTTACTCACAAGCAGGCGGCATAAACATCCTTTGAATTCAGACCGCAAGTCGTCGTTTACTAACGGGTGAGGTTTGTGGCCATGTAGTAGGGTCCCATGTATCAACTCTTTCCCATCAGTCAAACAATCATCCCTGAAGAAACACAGTTCAAAATGCGAGACAACTTAGTTGTAATGCAATTTGAGAACTATATTGCAGATGTTTTACCCAGTAAAGTTGAGGCCAAGCTGATGCCACCGAGTGCTGAATCTAATCTGCCAGGTTTGAAAATCTCAAGTGAAGACTAATCAGAATAGCGGGAGATGTCTAAGACCTAGACCGTCACAGAGATGATGATGATGAGAATGAAGCAAACGAGAAAAGGAAAAAGAGCTAATACCGGAAAATCTCAATCCAGTGAGATATCAGAGAGACATAATAGCGGGAGAGATCGGAGGAAGGAGGGAGTGATGGCATTTCCATGGGGAGATTGAGATTGGAGGCTGAGAAGGTAAAGCGTTTGAGTTTTTCTAAGTGAATTAAACAGAAAATGTATTAAAACCAGAGCCATGTCCCCTGCTTCCACCAAACACAAACCCTAACCTCGTAACTGCGAGAAAATAAAACAAAACCTGATTCCAACATGAACTTACTCGAAATTAAGCAGTCGATGAACCCAAATTATGTCCAAAGACACAATTAAGTAATTGCGAATAAAACAAAGGGGATGGAGAGAGTTATGAGTCAAACCTTGAGAACTCGCACCTCCTTGTCGAAAAGAGGAGTAGCTCTAGTAATATCTTCGGTGAACAGAGACGGGAGCTGATCCTCTTTGATTTATGTCGTCCCTTCAATCATCGGAGATGCCATTTCAGTTGCTAAATCGTAGAGAGAGAAGACCTCGACGAGAAAACATCATGCCTTGAACATAAGCTCTGGTGTTCCGTCCTTCGGTTGCAATAGACGATGAATGACACCAGGGAACTGATTGGGATTGTGGGGGAAACTTAAACGAAACGAAGAACAGAAGGTGAAAGGATGGGCAAAAAAAGGAAAAAATGTTGCAGCGTGTTTTTGGAAGTGATGGCGTTTCCATATGGAGATTGAGATCGGAGGCTGAGAAGGTAAAGCGTTTAAGTTTTTCTAAGTGAATTAAACAGATCGTTTTTCTTTTTAATTGTAGTCTGAATAAAAAGGAGTGCCACGTGTCGAGCCCAGGAGTGTGCTGGCCAACTATTATAGTTTAGATGTATAAAAGAACAAATATCAATTTTTATGAAATAAAAAAATATAGTGGCAATTACAAATATGCCACACTTGGTAAAATTTAAACAAACAAGCCACTGTTCACAGAATCATTACAAGCGTGCCATTGTTCACTCGTCAAATTACAATTTTGCCCCTAATTGAAAAAATAGATCTCAGTTTTCTTTCTTATTCATTTTCACGTTCCCAGTTTCAAAGATTTTTTTCTCACAAAATTCTCTTCTATGAAATTGCAAATCCGATTTTGGTTATAGATCTAAGGTTTTTGATTCTCTCTTTGACTCTATGGAACGCAATCGCATCGAGAATATATCTAGGATTTTCGATTTTCTCTCATCAATGTAAATCTTTGTAAATTTTTTTCTTCTAAATCGAATTTGATTTCCATGATTGGAAGAAGGAAGAAGAAGAAAAAGATGAAGAAGAAGAGGTTATTCTATGAATTTTGTTTCTTAGATTAGATTTTGGTTACAAATCTAAGCTTTTGATTCGATTTGGTTACAAATTTGAGCTTTTGATTATATTTTGGTTCAGATCTGAGTTTTGATTATTTTTTGGTCAGATTTGGGTTTTGGTTGTTTTTTGGTCAAATCTGGGTTTTGGTTATTTTTAGGGTTTTTAAGTTTTTATAAAGTTTTTAAACAGTTTGATAAGACTTTTTTACATGTCGTTAAAAACTAAATAATTAAATAATTTATAAGGTTTTTAAAAAGTTTATAAAATTTTTATAAGGTTTGTAAAGTTTTAAAATGGTTTATTAGATTTTATAAGATTGTTTAAAAACCTTATAAAATCTTATAAAACATTATAAAAACCTTATAAAACTTTACAAAAACCATATAAACAGTTTTACACGGTTTTTAAATAGTTTTATAAGGTTTTTTTAACAGTTTTACAAAACCTTTTAAAAACATTATAAATTCTTTTAACAGTTTAATAAGATTTTTTAACAGTTTTATAATGTAATGTAAATAAAAATTTCTCAAAAATATATAGATATTAAATATTTTGAGAATATTGTCAATGATATTTTATAAAAGATGTATAAAAGAATAAAAATCAATTTTTATGAAAAAACAAAATATATAGATATGAAATATTTCTAAACAAATATTTCTAAAAAAATATATAGATATGAAATTTTTATAAAATAAAAAAACTCGTCCAAATATGTGGAAGATATTGATCAAATTTCACTAGTTCTGAAGAGTATGTATCTTGAGAAGGACAACAGTAAATATATATGCCAAACTTTGCAATAACATCAGTAGTAACCCCAATAAATGTGAAGTAAATTAAGTGGACCCTTTGTCTCTCTCTCACACATACTATTATATGTAATCATTCCTTTTGTGAACGGAATCTTATGTAATTATATGAATGAATATTTATTAATTATTTACATATATATATATATATATCTAACAAACTAAAATTTTAAAATGCAACATAAATCAACAAAAAAAAAAAAAAAATCTCCACTAAATTCATAACTATAATCCAAAATAATAATAATAATAAACAACTTAAGTATAGTATACTTGATTTTTCAGTATTTAAATTATTGAATTAATAATTTTTTATTTTATTAAAATAATATGATTTTTCATACTCTTATAATTATTTAATGTGTTTATATTGTAAATTTATTATTTAACCGCTACTGCACCCGCTGTCAGCCAGTCGTAAATATCCCGCAAACACACCAATTTTTAACCGCTGCACCAGTCGTTCAAATCGCTCATAAACGCTTGAAACCGCAACCGTCCGCTTCCGCAAACTCCTGCAACCACTGAGATTACACCAGTCAGGCTCATAGTATCAAACATTTAGCTTTCTTGAGCAGCTTTAAATTACCTAAACATGAGGATGAATAATATATACCAAGGAAGGTATTCATATATTCATGTAGAGTAGACATAGAAAAACACACAGGTATTGTGACACCCCGGTTTCAGAGCATATATGTTATATGAAGTATATGCAGAAAGGCTGAAAAGAATTGATTTGGCTACCTATATCACAAAAGTGCACTTATCTTTTTGTATACAGGTCTTGAGAGAACTCCAGAGTTAAGCGTGCTTGAGCTGGAGTAGTTTCAGGATGAGTGACCTACTAGGAAGTCATTTCCAGTACCGTGTGAGTGAGGTCAAAACACGGGAAAAGATCGCTTGGTGATTTGCAAGGTCAGTAAACAAGACTTCCGAGCCTCCCAGACTAATGCACCGACCGTCAGAGAGTGTGGGCCCACGGGCCGAGAGTGGACGTGGAGCCCATGGGAGGGGCAGTCAAGGCGTTACAAGTGGTATCAGAGCAAACTCTGACATTTGTGAAGAGTTAGATTGTCGGGGTGACGATCTTGGTATGTGCAACGAGGACGTTGCAATCTGTTAGTGGGGATGATTGTCACCCCGATTTCAGAGCATATATGTTATATATAGTATATGCGGAGAGGCTTAAAACAATTGATTTGGCTACCTATATCACCAAAGTGCACTAATCTTTTCGGACACAGGTCTTGAGAGAACTCCAGAGTTAAGTGTGCTTGAGCTGGAGTAGTTTCAGGATGGGTGACCTACTGGAAAGTCATTTCCAATACCGTGTGAGTGAGGTCAAAACACGGGAAAAGATCGCGTCGTGATTTGCAGGGTCAGTAAACAAGACTTCCGAGCCTCCCGGACAAACGCACTGACCGTCAAGAAGTATGGGCTCACGGGCCGAGAGTGGACGTAGAGCCCATGGGAGGGACGGTTGGGGCGTTACAGGTATAAGTATTGAATAATGATACATAAAAGAGAAATATGTGTTGCTAGAATTTGTTGGAAAACTAGTTAGTTCTGTAATTAGTCGAACACCGATCTCAAAACGGTGTCATTTCACATTCTGGTTTGGAAAACTAGTTAGTTCTGTAATTAGTTAGTTATGTTCTTGCCACTAGACTAAAGTCACTTCACATTCAGGTTTGAATTATGAATTAGAAAGAACAATAATCTCAAAACGGGGTATTGATATTGTACAGGTACATCAATATTTTATAAAAATATGACAATATAAAATAATTATTAATGCATATATCGAAAAAATGCATGCAAGATTTTTCAAAAATATGGCACACTACAAAATATAAATTTAGTTTTGCAAGAAAATAAAAATATTGTGTTATTAGAAAAATGGAAAAATGTAAATATTTTATACTAAACTCTAATAAACAAAGAGTAAAATGAAAAAAAAGTTAATGTATTTTGATGATACTGATTGGAGGAACAAAAAGTTGAAGATTTTTAGCAAACAAAAAAAAAGTTGTTGGTGTTCTCTTTGGATAAGTTTGGGTGTATCTAAACGTATTACCTTAAGGTTGAATTTGGTGAATAACCAAACTTGGATTATTAATTAGCTATCTAACCAAATATGCATTATATGGACCTTTTCATAGTCACAAGATCTAAGATATTGGTTAGTTATTGAATTATAATTTTTGTTGATTATTAGTGCCAAAAACAATTGACTGAAGTTAAAAATTAATAATAATAATCGACTAATTATGCTTTTTCCTTGCCATTGGTTTGTAGTTTTCAATTCTCATTATGTTCCTTTAGTGGGGTTATTGGTTCTTGAAATTTAATAGATTTGAAAATCCTTGCGGATTTAGAAATCTAACATGAATCCGTTGATTTTAAAATCCAATTAAACGGATTTAAATGGATTTTAAAATCCAGTTAGAAGGATTTATGTGGATTCTAAAATCTAATAAATAGATTATTATGAATCAACCAAATAGAGTTATATGGATTTAAATAACTTTATGTATCTATTTACCTTGGTATAGTTTTTTTTAGGTCAACATATTTTCTCATTATCGACAAAAGTTTTAAAAAACCATCAAAATGAAATCAATAAGTTTTTTGTGTAACAAGTTCAAAGATTATATAAAGATAAAATTTTATAAAAAAATATAATAAATTTTCATTATAGCAAATGGAATATTGTATAAAACAAAAATTGGAAAAATAAAAAATTATCATTATATAAGTTATTTTACGTTATGTGAGATATTATTGTGAATTTGACATCATTGATAAATATGTGACGTTAATATGATATAATTAAGAATCCAACAACAAATCCATCCAAATAACAAGGTAAACCTCAATATTTGAGCATTTGTATTTTTAGCATTAAAATCCTTCCAAATCCACTAAAATCAATTATCAAATCAAATCCACAACTAAATCCGTAGGATTGAATAACATCGGATTTTAAGATGGATTTAAAATTATAAAACCAATAACATTGGATTTGAATATAAACTTTAAATTCATAGAACCAATAACACTGGATTTCATTTGGATTTCTAAATCCATTAAATTCCATGAACTAATGATGTTGAAACGATTTTGAATGAGGATGTGCTCAAATTGGAGCAATCGAGACAGATGCGGATGTAAATTTTTTTATTTATAAAATCAAGGGAGTTTTCGCCGTTGATTCACCAAAAATAAATAAATAATCGACTAGATATTGAGGGAATGAGTAAAATAACACGGGCCCACACCAAGCACTAAACTCGGCCCACACAACTCTCTCATATGTAGTAGATTTTTACTCCTGTTCAAAAAATCGGCCGCCTAGTCGATTAATCGTCCGATTAATCCCTATCAAATACTCTCCGCCCGATTATTGTCTAATTAATCGCTGTCGTACACTCTCCATCATTTTAAGTTCAAAATCAATTAAAACTTGATGGATTTTTCATATTTTGATATTAAGAACAAGAAAAAGAAGAAATAAAATGAAGAATAACGTGAGAAAATTGAACATATATGGCAGCAAGGGTTGCAAAAATCGTTTCCCTCCATGAGGAAGACGAGGGCAGTTTTGTCATTTTGCATTTCATTAAAGTAAATACGCAGAAATAGATCAAAAAGGCAGAAAAAGATTCGAACACGCGTTCTCAAAGTATAATTAGTCTCATCGTACCACCATACTATCATAACTTATTGTTATTTATCCGCAAAAATAAAATATAAACTATATTTCCTTAAAAATGTGTAAAATTAATCCTCGATTAATCCCTATTTAATCTCCGATTTTCTCATTAATCGCTAGGTCCACTCCGACCGCCCGATTAACGCCTAGCAAATTTGCTAGCAATTTTACGAAAAAAAGATAAAATGTTTTGGAAAATAAACAGGAATTAAAAAAAAAAAATTGATGAGTCCTTTCACAATCACCCATGTCTCTATCTTTCAGAGCCTAACAAAATTCACTATTATCGTATTTTTTCTCCCTTTGTCCAGATTCCGACACATCACCTCTCAATCATCCTAGATTTGGCTCCAGTAACAATCCGGAAGCTAAGATGGTCCATGATTTTGAAACTTGAATCGAAGAGAGACAGAGAATGAGAATGGCGAATAACAACCTCCTCTATTCCTTTAACCTAAAATCAGATTCCAAATATTCATCTCTTTTGGGTGAAATGAAAAGATTAAAAACCCTAGCCAATAGAAAACATCACCTCTCAATCCCGCCTCTCATGATTTCAAAACTTGAATCGAATGAGAAACCGCCAACCACAGAAGTGGGATACCAGATATTTGGGCCGACCAAATTCTAAATAATCGACCTATTTATTTTTGATTGAAATAAAAAGAAAAAAAAACGGAGTTGGAAAAAGAATATTTCATTTTGTAGAAGAAGATGGGAACTGTTATGACCCGGTTGTGGGCTATGGCCGGCCACTTTCGGGAATACTCCGGAACGCTCATGAAACCAAGCGGTTTGAGCATGAACGCTAGACAAAGGCATAGAGAGGAATGTGAAGCCTTAGGAAGTTAAGCGTTCAAATTCCAATCGAAGGGGGACCACTAAGTTAAGTGTTGAATCCAATGGTAAACCAAGGGAAAGGTCTGAACCATTGCGATCCAACCCAAGACCGCAAGCGGCTTCGTGATTTTGGGGTGAAATCCCTTAGGCAAAGATTAAGGGAGTGGTCTAAATCATTTTTGAGAATGAGCCTAAGTCGGAGCCACATGAACAGTCAAGTTGGGAAAAAGATCATGCGTTGATCTAGGATCCCTTAGTCTTGTGAAGTTGGGAAATCCTTAGGCTTAGGTTTTGGTCGAAGAAAATCTAAAAATGGTCGAGGTAATTCTGTTTTGGGTCGAGGGGGAATGCATAAGATCGATACAGGACGAGCGAGGATTGAACTGCTCGATTCGCGGTGCGTGACCGCGTGGATTATGGTGCGTAGAGTTCAACGCGTGGGACAGTTGACTCTGGACGCGGGACAGGCACATGGGCAGGACGCATGCACGGACTGGGCGCGATAGTCGGTGGTGCCACTTGGCAGTGGCATGAATGAGCTTTATTTCCTTTTTGTGGGAAACAAGGGAGATTCCGCCACGTGTCGTCCATGCGCCCATGTGCAAACTTTTGTTTAAACAAGGGAAGAATCTCTGCCACGTGTCATGTGTTGACTTAAGGGCATAATCTCGTTTAAACCAAGGGGGAACGAGTCTGCCACATGTCAAACATGCTTTGGGCATAATCTCTCACACTGTCGGAGCCACTGCATTAGTGCCACGTGGTAGAGAGAGGGCTGAGCAAGATCAGACCTTGGAGGCATATATAAACCTCCCCATTTCTCCTATTCCTTCCTATTTTTGGGTTTTCCTCCCTAACCTATGCAAAATTCTTTTAAACGTTCTAAAGGATAGATTCTCAGATTTTTCCCGAGAATCACTCGAGTCAAGTCCTTAGCCACTCATGGTTAAGTCGTAGGTCCCTTTAAGCTTTGGAATCTCTTCGGATCTATGGTATTAAGTGTGTTTTACCGTAGGATCAGAGATACTTGGAAGCTTTCGGATCAGCCGTTGGAGAAGATTCGGTTCTAGCTTCCGTCATTGCATAAGGTGAGTTGGAGTCACGGGGATTGATGAGTCAAATCCTCGAGGGTAGTTCTTTCCTTTCTCCTTGTTAGCATAGATATCGTTGTTCATGAGGGAAATGATAATTGATTTCGGTTTAAGTTAAGCTTTGAGCATGCATTCATCCTTGAGGTTGGTCTAGGAGATTTTATGCATTCATGAGCCGGTTTGCTTAGGTTCTATGTTGCATGTTCGGATCTGTCTTGGAAATAGACTTAGGATCATGCTGGTTAAGCTTGTTTTAAAGGAATAATGCATTCATGTTTTTGTAATCATTGTTTGATGAGTTGCATTGGATCAAGTAGTTACTAGATCCGTCGGTTGAACGGTCTAGGCCCTTGTAAGGAAAATGCATTCATATTATGATAGAATATTGCTTGATGGACATGCATTTATTTTTCTGCTTCTTGACGTTACTTGATTGCTAAGAACTTGGATATTCTTGTGTGGATTAGTTGCTTAGTAAATTAGTAAAGATGCAGAATCTGTAGAGGTGTGTGAGGTGGAAATTCACACAATTGAATTTGTGAAGATTCTTGGAAAAGAGCTTCTAGGGTTTTAAACACAAAGACAGATTGTGAATTAGGGTTTTTATTAGCTGGAAAGCTGTATGACTTTATTGTGTAAAGATTTTCGGATCCCCTTATTATGAGGATGTACATAAATATTTATAGCATACAAAGTCGGTTGGGCCAAGCCCAATAAGAAAAAGGAAAACTTCCTAAGTCTCCTTGGTTTTCCTTTTAGACTCAACTTCTAGGTCGGCTGGGCTTTAAATGGGCTTTGACTTTTGGGCTGCGTTGACTTTGACTTTCTGGTTTGACTTCCCGAAATAACCGGTTTAACATATACTTAGTCGTTTTAGGCAATCGATTCTTCTTAGGGGAGATTGGACCCCTACAGTTAGCCCCCCAGTTCAACAATTTTATTAATAAAAATGTTGAAGTAAGGATATCCAGAAGAAGAACCGTTTTCCATTAGACTGTCGATGTTTTGAACGCCATATTACTCCGGCGAAGTCTGCTCCAAAGTTATCATACTGAATTCAGATTGCTGTGCTTGCCTTGGCGAGTTGATCAAATTGATAATCGGCGAATTGAAATAAGAAAACTGCGAGATCGAGAGCTGAATAGACAGGAAGGATGAATTGCGAGTTCGCGGGCTGACTTGAAAGATTGACTGTGAGATGGCAAAGTGAAGACGCGAACTGATTTGGCTAATGGAGTTCGTGAGATGATTTGATGAAACCCGCGAGATCTTGATGAAAATCGCAAGGTATCTTGATGAAAACCACGAGGTGGCGAGCAGATTTGAGGAAGTTCGCAAGGTTGCGAACTGTCCAAACATCAAACGCGGAAGTCACTGTTATGAGTTGAGCTGAGAGTGAAGTTGCAAACTGATCTGACGTTGATAAAATTCTGCGAGGTTGCGATTTGATCTTGCCAGATGATTCTTACGAGACCATAAATTGATTTGATGAAGTTAAGAGAGCGCGACTTGATCAAATCTCGAGACATTGTGAGATCATTGGGGTACCTCCTAGAAGCGGGATCTTAAGAATGCGAAGCCTCAAAGTCGAGAGTAAATTTGAACGCGAACTCATAGGATCGTGTTTCGAGTTATCATGAAATCGCGAGATCACAAGTTATCTTAGCTTAAATTCTTCTTCCGAGACGGTGATCCTTCAAACCCAAATCATCGGCCCATTTTGAAATGCGATCCATCTCGAAATCCGATCCACAGTATGCCTACATATAAGTCAATGTACCTCAGATACTGCACACAATTTTCATTTCTCCGAAAAGAGGTACTCTTCTCTCTCTTTTTCTATCATTTTTCTTTAAGTTATTGCTAGGGTTTTGACGTCCCATCACTTTGCCGCCGCTGTGTTCTTCCTTCACCACCGCTGATATCTGCATTTGTCGGGTTGGTTGTTTGAAAATTTTGATTCATCTTCGTGTTTACTAATCGATTTCTTGAGAAGAATAAGAAAATCCCCTTTTTGATCTGAAACTCATGTCGTCAACGAATTCAATCAAGTCAATAAGATCTGCCAATCTCCCCGAGAAGGAGAGACTGGTCTGGGAATATTCTGATGACAGCGAACCGCTTGTCGCTGCGAGCTCAAGTTGCGATCCGATCCGTGAACAGGAGGAAACGGGTACTTCTGGTCGAGAGGACCAGATTAGAAGTAATTCTCCTCTCGCCGACTTGTTCTCTTATCCTACTCCTTTCTTAAATAAATGTCGCGGGACAAGGGACATTGTTTCGCCGACACAAGCCCCAAGAATGGATTTCCAAGAGGGAGTTGGGACCTCGCGTCCTTCGCAGACTATTGCGACTCCTGTTAACAATGAACAGAGGTTTATTGTTGAAATTCCACACCTTCGCGATGAGTCGCCTAGTCTTGCCGAGGTGCCTGTTCAGGTAAAGATTGAAGAATGCAATTGGGCACACAAACCTCTCGCAGAAGTAAAAAGACTTGAAGCCTCGGTCAGATCCGGAATATCCAAAGTCAAGAAGACGAAGCCGAGGCGAACACAATGCCCACCTCTAGGCTCTTCATGGTGCGATGAGGATTCCTTGACAATCCTTTTCCTAGAATGCAAAATCCCTGACATTGTCGGATGATTGTGCCATCTACTGAACAGCGAGACAACAATTCGCCTGCTAGTACATTCACTGCATATGAATGTTAGTCTAGGGGACCATGATAGGCGGAAATTCTTCTTTTTTGTGCTGATATCGGCCGTATCTGTTGAGGAAGAACACGCGGTGATGGCGAAGTAGGGAACTCTCGGTAGTTTTTCTTAAAGTTTAACGTGCGAACTACCTCCTTGTTATGCTTTACTTTAACTCGCTAAACAATTTTGTTTTTGCAGCTCGCCGACGACTGGGCACTCTTGTCCCTGAAATCGACGATCTGTTTAAGAAGCTAAAGGCTCGGAAGTATTTTGGATTCGCCACTTTCATCTTCAGAGAGTTATTCGAGCTCGAAAGTCTGCTTTAATCAATGAGGGAGATTATCCATATCAAAGTGAATCTGAAGATCTCGAAATCATGCCAAATCAACCCACATTCCGTGATCTCACCAAGAAGAAAGCTGCGAGGAACAAGAAAACAATTGATCTGAATGTTGTTGCTCCTGCTAGCGAGACGTCCGAGCGTAGTATAACCAAAGAAAATACTCCTACTAAAAAGAATGACGAGTTGGTAGTTGTAGTCGCGAGTGGTTCTTTGGCCGCTGCTCCCTTTCAAATAATTATCATTGCCGACGACTCCGTTGAGCCGGACCAGGATACGAATTGAAAGCAAAAACTCTCTGCTTCCGACAAAGGCAAAGGCATAGCTGGCGATGCGTAGAAATCTCGTCGCGACCTGTCGACTCTGCTTCCTAGCGAGCCGATTCCTCCAGGTCCACGATCTGGAAAATCACCTACTTCCGTCGAACTCTATGATGATCCGTTTACCGCAACCGCCTTGATGGCTAAGATCTCTTATCCCGGGGATAATTTTCCTATCCCAGAAATGCTGCTGAAGAGCAAACTCTACAAGGAATTCGCATCTCACCAAGCCAAGGTAAATTTTTATCATCTTCGTTTGTTCTGCCTTGCTCCTTTCCTCATACATCAGTTCTTTTGCAGGCATTTGCTCATTGCAACAGAATGGTCATAGCGTATGATCATGAGGCGAGGTCTAGGCAGACCTTCATTGACGAGGCCAGGAAGAAAGAAGAAACCGAAAAGAAACAAGTCGCAGATAGAATGAACGAAATCGCTGGGGAGCGTGACTCTTATAAGAAGAGTTTTGACGACATGTGTAGGCATCTTCACAGAATTTCTCTCGAGAAGAAGAAGGATGAGGAGAGAATTGTTGAACTAGAGAGAGAATTATCAGCTCTGAACTTGAACCGCGAGAAGGAACTTGAAGCCTGCTTCATCTGCGAGGCGAACTGCGGCTGCCGAGGTCCAATCTCAATTGAACCGCGCCTACGACTTGTTTAAAAGACTGATGAAAAAACTGATTAAGAATATATGTTCCATCTTTCTCAAGCAGACGCCAACCTCCAACTCCTCGACGACATGGAAAACACTGAAGCAGAGGAGCCTTTTTGAATCCCGTAGCCGAACGTGCTGAAATCATCGAGAACAAGGAAAAGCTAGGTTATGCCTATGAGATATTTGATGAGATAGCCGCCGAGTTAAGGAAAACACTAGGTATGAATTATGTTGTTCCCATTAATGTAAAGGATATAGCTGTTTCTCCGCGAGTCAAGACTGTCGCTAAGTCTGTTGGTGTTAATGTAGCATCTGGATCCAACGATGGTACTTTGGGCATACGTTTGCGTGGTGCTAGCGATGAATCGAGTGATAGCGAGTCGACCGAGACTAACAAGACTGCCACTCTTGACCCAGAAGTTGCATCAACTGAACCTCAACGCGAGCCGATTCCTTCTGAACAGGTCCCCAAGACTGACAAACCGATCATTGAGAAACCAACTGGCGAGGTGGCAAGTTCAGCCGGACCTGCTGCTCCAACTAAAGAGAAAGAAGAAAAGGAGGATGGCGAGTTGGTCGCCTGAATCCATTGTTAGGTTTAGTTTTTAAGTTTTCAAGACTAGTTTTTTGGATATTGTGTTTAAGGTTTTAAGACTTATTTTTGTGTTTCAATGCGTGGATGGCTTTATCCATCTTGTGACATTTTATTTGCTTGGTTAGTCGAGCAAAAATTTCAAAGAATGCTTTAAGATTTGGATTTCGAGCGACTTGTTTATCGCCTTAAGATTTGCCATGTTAGGCGAGGCCTGTAATAGCTCGTTTCAAAGTTAAGCAAGACCTGTTGTAGTTTGCTACTTAGTGTCACAATCGTAAACTGTGGTCTCGTCGTCAATGGCATCCACTTTTGATGCGATGGTGGCGGTTCCTCGCTACACGGGTAAGCATCCTCTAGTAATTCTTCGAGTTATTCGGGAAGAGAACCACGGTCAAAAGTTATGTTATCTGGATCGAGCTCGTTGTTCTCCTCCATTATATCCGGGATTGTATCTGCTATGACTGCTTCGAACCGATCGAGGTCCATCGAAACTGGTTCGGCAATAGCTTCGGTTTAGTCGGCGAACCATTGCTTAGATCCGCTCTCTATTTTGCGGTTTGAGATCTTGTCAACACGTTGACCTCTTTGGCGACTACGATACTTGGTTTTTCAATGAACTTAATCGGGATAATGCTTTCAAGAGCTTTATCTGGATGTGCCGACGAGCCGAGTGAAGCGAGTATATCTGCTTGCGAGTTTTCTGCCCTCAGAATTCTTGTCAAAGTAAAAACTTCAAATTCTGTTGTTAATATGTTGACAAGGGCGAGATAGGCTTCCATGCGCCCGTCCTTTTTTGCGTATTTGCCGTTGAACTGATTCACGACGAGTTGAGAGTCGCAAAATCGTTGACCCTTGTCATTTTAAGTGCTTTAGCCAATCGAAGACCCGCGAGTAAGGCTTTGTGCTCTGTCTCGTTGTTTGATGCTCTGAAGCCAAGGCGGAATGACTGTTCCAACGATTCTCCGTCTGGTGACGACAGCCGAATGCCAACTCCTGATCCGTGTTTAGATGACGAATCGTCCACATGTAATTGCTAAATTTGGGATGGATCCTTGTTTTCTGTCGAGGCTGCCACCTCAGGTAGCTCGATTAGAAAATTGGCCAACACTTGTGCCTTGATTATCGTCCTACTGCGATATTCGATATCGAACTCACTTAATTAGATAGCCCACTTGGCGAGTCACCCAAATTGAGTTGAACTATAGAGAACATGTCGTAGTGGAAAAGTACTGAGAACTACGATCGATTGGGATTGGAAATAAGGTCGCAGCTTGCGAGCCGACATAATAACTGCGAGTGCCATTTAATCCGTCAGAGGATATCTTATTTTGGCATCGGTTAACGACTTGCTGACGTAAAAAACGGGCTTCTGCTTTGTGCGAACTAACACTCCACTTACTGCCGATAAGGAAACCGCAATGTAAAGATAAAACAGTTCGCCCATAATAGGTTTTGCCAAAACGGGTGGAGTCGCGAGATACTTTTTCAACTCCTGGAAGGCTGCTTCACATTTCTCTGTCCATTCAAATGCCTGTCAATCTGCCCCCTTCTTTTTATCCTTAAGCGTGTTATAGAAAGGCAAAACATCTATCGGTAGAACGCGAAAAAAATCTATTCAAAGCTGCCACTCTGCCTGTCAATCGTTGGACCTCTCTTTTCATTCTGGGCGAGGCCATCTAGATGAGCGCATTGATTTGCTTTGGATTAGCTTCAATCCCATGATGAGTTACCATATAACTATGGAATTCACCCGATGTCACGCCGAAAAGGCACTTGGTCGGGTTAAGCTTCATGTTATACTTGTTTAATAGAGCGAAGCATTCCGCGAGGTGGCCAACATGATCCTTCTCCTCGAGCGATTTGACGAGCATGTCATCAATGTAAACCTCCTTTGTCTTGCCGAGGTGGTCCGCAAACATCCTATTCACAAATCGTTGATAAGTAGCCTCAGCGTTCTTAAGGCCAAAGGGCATGACCTTGTAGCAATGGATCACACGATCTCTTATGAAAGATGTTTTTTCGCGATCACCAGGGTGCATGAAGATTTAATTGTAGCCAAAAAACGCATCCATAAACGACAATAATTTGTTCCCATCTGTGGCCTAGACAAGGCGGTCGATATGTGGAAGAGGGAAACTGTCCTTTGGGCATGCCTTGTTCAAATCTGTGAAGTCTACATAGACTCACCATTTGCCGTTCTTCTTCTTCACGATGACTGGATTAGCGAGCCAATCTGGATATTTGACTTCAGAAATTGAACCAACTCGCATGAGTCTCTCTACTTCATCGTTTACCTCTTGAGCTCTATCCGGCCCAAGTCGTCTTCGCTTTTGCTTCACAGGTTTAAAGGTTGGATCAACATTCAACTCATGACTGGCGATACTGGTATCGATCCCGGGCATATCTTTGGCCGCCCATTCGAAAGTATTGATGTTCTCCTTAAGAAATTTGACGAGGTCGAGCTTGACTGTCTCGTCTAGTGTTGCGCCTATCTCCACACATTTCTCCGGGAATTCGTCGTCTATGCAAACCGATATGACAGGTTCGCAGGTCGAACCCCCTCCTTCCTTTTTACGGGTCTCTGCGATCTGTAATTGCTATAAAAGGTCTGAGAGCTCCTTGACGGGCTCCCTATCGGTTTTAATCTTTTTTCGCTTCTCGTTTAGAATTGGAATTATCGCTTGACTCCTTAACTTGTGCGCGGCCATGAAACAAGATCGTGACGCCACCTGACTTCCTCTGATTGTTTTGACCACGTTTCTTGTTGGAAACCTAAGGCAGAGATGGTACGTCTAGGCAACAGCACACATTGAATTGAGCCAAGGTGTTCCCATTATAATGTTGTAAATCGTCGGGTTGTCGGATACCGAAAACCCTACTACTTTAGTCACTCCTTCCGCATACAATGGAAGTTTGATCGTTCTGAGTGTCATTGTTGTCTCGTCGTTGAACCCAGTCAAGGGTTTAAGATGAACTTCAACCTGAGCGAGATCGATTTCCATGCGTTTAAGAGCGTCTATAAAAATGATGTCCACCGTGCTTCCCATATCAATCAAGACGCGAGCCGTATCCTAATCAGCAATGAGTAGTCGAACGACAAGCGGGTCACCATGAGGTTTGTCAATGTCGCCAACCTCTCGCTCTTCAAACTGGATGATATCGTTCGGAAACTTTGACGGGATTGGTTTGTTTGCTCCTACCTCAGCTCGTCGTTGGAAAGCTTTGATTGACGAGATGGTGTTTGAACAATAACGCGAGCCACCCATGATCATATTACAGACTTTTCGCTTCGCGCCGCCTTGGCCCTCATTATCGTTCCGCCTGTCTCGTTTGTTGTCCTCGTTATGGTTGTCTTCTTCTGTGGCATCGTTGAATTGCTCAAGTTAAAAGTCATCAATACTTATATTCCCTCAGAGTTCACCGGCAGCCAGCTTTGCTGCAAGTCGTGAACCGAGCACTCTGCTATTAGCCATTGAATGTCTGCTTGTTCGGTGCAAGATACAGTATGCTGACTCGTCATACTGCGAGTTCCTCATCCATCTGTTGTCGTAACTGCGGCCTGGAGTAACTCTTCCATGGCCTCGCCCTCTACCCCGACCGTAGTCGGGCGAGTCCACCTAATAGTTGTAGGTGCCTTTAAACCTCCCTCGTGTTGGACAAAAGTTGCCCTGCTGCTTCTTTCCTGTATTCGGAGCTTCTTGCGAATTGGTAATTCTGGCTTTCCCGTACTTTTGGGCCAAAGTTCTTGTTTCATCTTCCCTTTTTGCGAAACCATTAGCGCGATGGAGTGCATCTTGAATAGACGAGGGCTCATTAACTGTCATTTCCTTTTGGAAATCCGAATTATACCAAAGGGTTTTCCGCAATGCGCTCAGTGCAGACTTGTCGTCAATCCCTTTTACCAGAGTAAGTATCGCCTTGAAGCGTTCAATGAATTTTCCCAAGGGTTTGTTGGCTGCTTGCAACATTGTGTAAAGATCCGCCTCCGACGACCTTCGCTCGATTAAGATAGCATATTGCTTTAAGAATGATTCGAAGAGCTGTGCGAAGTTGCCAATCGAGGTCCTCTCCATTCTCGTAAACTAATGGAGAGCTGCCCCCTTAAGATGCTCCACGAAGAAGAGAGAATAGCCTATGTCCCTTTCCTCAGGTCGGAAATTAGCTCGCCCTATAGCGATTGAGAATGATGTAATGTGCTCTGTGGGGTCGCCCTTTCCATCAAAAATAGGGACCTTGATCTTCCCTGGATCGGATAGATGTGCCTTGGTTATTCGCTTGGTGAAAGGAGTGGTGCGAGCTTCTTCAAGAACCCGGTCGATTTCTGGTGCCTTGCTGGTTGCGCGATGCACTTGTGACCGCATCTCCTTAAGATCGCGGGCAGTCTGCTGCATGATGGCTTTGAGCTCGTTCATCTCCCTCTGCTACGCAGTAATAGTTGTTTTACGATTGGTTGGGGCTTCGGCCTACTCCACCCATTGCAGATTCTACGCGATTTTGTCGTTATCCTGATCTTGAACACGATTGATCCGTCTGCTGGATTGTGCAACTCCTTCGAATTTACGCTCTTCCTCTAGATCATCTGCGATCTCAACGATGTCGTCAGTTGCGCCTGTGACGGGGACGCTCCCATCTCTAAGAGGTGTTAATGTATGATCCTCACGAGCTCCGCGAGCTGAAGTCGTGCCCGCTGGAGTGGGGAAGAGATTGGGCAGGGTAATGCGAAGCGAGTCTCGACGAGGAAGTCCCTGAGATCAACCGACTGTCGCTAAAGCCCTGATCTCGGCAGTCAGGTTGCTGTTGATCGTTTCCTGTTTCTGAGATTGCTTGAGCAGCTGCTCAAGCACTACCTTGAGCTGGTTGAAAGCTTCCGGTGTGGCCGAGTCTGCCGAAGCGGTGTTGGTGGTTGTCTGGTTGCCTGTCGGGACAGATCTGTCTGCTTCCTTCTCCACAGTGGATTGGTTGTTATTTATGGTTGTCTGCCTATCCACAGTTGGCTCCTTTGGATCTGAGTCACCGTCGGTCGCTGGGGTTTGCTCGTTTGTTCTAGACATCTTTCGAGTTCGTCTAAGCGTTTGTTTTGTGTATGAAGCTTGGGTAGAATATCACCCTCTTTCTAGCGCCAAATTATGTGAGCTGGAAATTCACATAATTGAATTTGTGAAGATTCTTGGAAAAGAAATTCTAGGGTTTCAAACACAAAGAGAGATTGTGAATTAGGGTTTTTATTAGCTGGAAAGTTGTATGAGTTTTTTAAGTGTAAAGATTTTTGGATCCCTGATTATGAGGATGTACATGAATATTTATAGCATACAAAGTCGGTTGGGCCAAGCCCAATAAGAAAAATGAAAACTTCCTAAGTCTCATTGGTTTTCCTTTTAGACTTAACTTTTAGGTCGACTGGGCTTTGACTTTTGGGCTATGTTGACTTTGACTTTCTGGTTTGACTTCCCGAAATAACCGGTTTAACATATACTTAGTCGTTTTAGGCAATCGATTCTTCTTAGGGGAGATTGGACCCATATAGGAGGTTAATGCATCCTCTCTTGATTGTTTGTGTTGATTTTGATATATCCATTGCTTGTTGGTTTTAATGGATTTTGGTATACTTGTTAAGTTTGCTTATATTGTGTGTTGATTCGCTTGCTAAAGTCTAGGTCTTGCGTTTTGATTGCTTGTGTTGGGACGGTTAGTTCGGAGTTTGAGTAAAAGCAATAGATACTTGATTGTCTACTTGGGTGTTAGACATTGTTTAGGACGCTTACTAGCATTGGTCTTAGGTGTTATCATTGAGGTGTGCAATGATGAGTGAGGATAGGTTGCTAGTAAAGTTTTGTTGTGGAGTTGTACTCATGGTCATAGCGGCATGAATGGTTATGACTTGGTGAGTGAGGGTCCGATGTTCCCGGATGGGCGTGGTTATAATGTGGTTTCTACGATAGCACGGAAGGTACTTGGGTCGCTCCCTTGGGCGTGCGTACACGACGGTGTACTGGTCTGGTGTTAGGACTGGGAATCAGGTGTGCTTTTGTGGTTACCTGGTTCAGGGGATCCGGGGATTGACGACGAGACCGTGGAAAGGCCTTAAAAGATTAGGATCCGGATTGCATTCATGTTTGTGTCTAGGACTAGTGGTGAGAGTCTTAGGTGGTTATAACTGTTTCTACAGTTATGTGTCTTGAGTGTTTAAATGTCTTGAAGGATTGATATTCTTAAGTGTTGTCTTGCTTGTTGTCATGTTATTGGGTTGTGTGATTGCTTGCTGCATGATGCTTGTTATTTTGGGGTTTGGGTGGATTATTTTATTGCTGAATTGTTAGCAGGCTCTAACTCGCTGAGTAATGTTAGATTACTCACCCCACTCTTTTTGTTTCAGGTAACCTTAGTCGGGCTTAAATCTTAGCGGGATCGTTGGACGTAGTAGGCCATCAGACTAGGTGACTTTTTGGTGTTTTTGCAAAGGACTACGGTTTTATTATGTATCTTTAAACCTTGGATCCAAAAACTATAAGCTTTGTACAAACGTTTTCCTTATTATATGCTAAGTATAAATCAAGTGTTTTTTCCCAAAGATTATCACGTGATAATGGTACAAGATCCGAACCGAACCAACCCGTCCCGTGCGATCCCGGTTGGCAAGCCTTGGACATACGCGGGACGGGGGACGGCCGCTCCAGGATGGTCGGTCGAAACAATTAAATTTTTTTTAAACCGTGAAAACTAGATCGTTATGGGCGATCGGGTCGTGGTGCTCTGGGTCGGCCGGCGGGTCCGGTGATCTGGGGCGTTACAGGCACTGTCGGGAATTTCGATCGTCCGGTCTATGCGATCTCGCTCAGCCAAGGAGTATCTCGATGTAAATCATTCTCTCTCGTATTCGCTGATTTCCTACTTTCATCTATTTCTAGTCAGTGATTTTGGTTAATATATTGGTGCTAATGTATATGGACATCACTTAAGATCAAAAAAAATTTATAAATATTATACTTACCAAATATTAATACCAGATTTTTTACCAAAAATCGAAACCTATAATTAAATAAGATTGAATTGGATTCATCGTTTTCTCCTCCTTCTCTCTAGAAGAACAAAGAAGAAGAAAAGTGTGAATAACCCGGTGTTCGACTTTGCCGATGCCGTGGTTTTGTAAATATTTAGTTTGTTTTATTTCTTTTCGTTTGCTTCGGATCGTGTTTCGGCTTGGCCGATCAATTTTCCGGCTTGACTGGATTTCCCTTCCGACTTGTTCGGATTTTGCTTTCTTCTCATGGGAGTCGGTTTCTCTTCCTTGTTGTGCTTGTGAAACCAAATCTGGGTTGGGTTAATTTAGAATCTCTTTTTCCTTTTATTTTGCTTATCCTTGCAGGTCGGGAGTTTGATTCTCCCCATAACCCCAAAGAAAGACCTAAAATCGAAGGTTGTTGGAGGATGATTGGCCGTAAGTAAGTGATGGCCGGAGATAATTTTCCGGAAGTAAAAGATTCTTATCTTTGCCCTGCTTGGATCTTCCTATAAGAAGACTTTCAGGAAATTATAAAAGCTCTGGTGGATTACGGTGATGAATAGAAGTTTATTGCAAAAATCCCGGCGAATATCGATGGTGTCGGGTGAAAATTAATGGTGGAGCAGGAAAATTAGCCACGTATCTTTCGAGAGAGTTCATCTCCTACACGTGGTAGCTAAATCATAATTATCTGTAATTATGATTAGTTTTAATGGGTCATTAATTTTCATTTGTAATCTGTATTCTCATTGGGTTTTTATAAAATTTCCTGTTGCCGGAAAAAAAATAAAATAAAATAAAATAAAATGATTGAATTGATCAAGCTACCAATTTTGGTCTTCGTTCGGATAAGTTTGGTGTATGTAAACGTATTATCTTAAGGTTGAATTTGGTGAATAACTAAACTTGGATTATTATTAATTAGCTATCTAACCAAAAATGCATTATATAGACCTTTAATAGCCACAAGATGTTAAGAAATTGGTTAGTTACTGAATTATAATTTTTGTTGATTAGTAGTGCCAAAAACAATTGATTTAAGTTTAAAAAAAATAAAATAATAATCGACTAAATATGTATTGAGTAAACGAGTAAAATAAAACGGGCCTACACCAAGCACTAAACTCAGCCCACACAACTCTCACATGTGGTAGATTTTTACTAGCAATTTTAAGAAAAAAAAGATAAAAACGTTTTGGAAAATAGACAAAAATTATAAAAATCTTGATGAGTCCTTTCACAATCACACATGTCTCTATCTTTCGGAGCCTAACAAAATTTACTATTGTCTTATTTTTTCTCCCTTTGTCCAGATTCCGACACTCTTTCTCTCTCTCTATCTTTCTATCTGTGCCCCTCTTCGATCCACCACTATATAACAAGAGCAATGAGGGAAGCTTGAGATGAAGAGCAGAGTCAGAGATAAGAACAAAAACAGAGACAACATTAATTACACACAGATTGAGACCATGGAGAGAAAACCCTTTGAGGTTGAGACAACGACGACGACGACGAAAACGGAGGAGAATCAAAAACCTTACTCCGGCGACGATGACGGTGGTTCTGATGCGACGGTTGATTCATTTTCGGAAGAGCAGAAAAATCTCGTTTATAGAGGATGGAAAGTCATGCCCTTTATCATTGGTAACGCTTTTTTTTCTCTTTCAGACATGTGTTTTTACTTTTGTCGGATTTTAGAGACGACCCAGAAATAAAAATTAAACATTTAGTCCGTGATGTTATAGTTTTCCTTTCATTTTCGCATACTCTGTATTTATTTATTCTCTTTGGCTTGACTGTGTCAAAAATCTCGAATTAGAGTTCTTGGATTGGTTGAAATTTGAAACCCAGATCTTATTACACAGTTATCTTCTCTAAATAATCCACCAGATCTATATCTATTACAAAAGAAAACTTTTCCATTTGACTTCTTTTCTTTTTTTTTTATAAAAATTTCCCGAGGAAAGAGAGTTTCTGAACAAAGTAGATAAGATTTTAGATTTATGTACATTTAAAGACAAAGTCAGTTTCTGGGAGTTACAACTGTTAAAAGTCCAATCTTCGATTTCAAAAGTTGTAAATTAAATGTAAAAAAGTTTGAAACTTTATGAGAAACCATCCTTTTCCGTTTGCTTAATCAGTTATATGTTGACAACAGGTAATGAGACATTTGAGAAGATTGGGATCATAGGGACATTATCGAACCTTCTTGTATACTTGACTTCAGTATTCAACCTTAAAAGCTACACAGCTGCAACAATCATTAATGCCTTTAGTGGTACAATCAATTTCGGGACTTTCGTAGCTGCTTTTCTCTGTGACACTTACTTTGGTCGCTACAAGACTCTCTCTGTTGCTGTCATCGCTTGTTTCCTGGTACTAATAATAATCTTTTTGAACAATACAGAAAAAAAACTCGGTTTCGATTTCGCCATAACCTTTTTTCGTCTGTGTAGGGATCGCTTGTGATACTATTGACGGCTGCAGTACCGGGATTGCATCCACTTGCGTGCGGAACAAAGAGCTCGTGCCAAGGACCAAGTGTGGGACAGATTCTGTTTCTGTTGATGGGTTTAGCATTTCTCGTGGTAGGCGCGGGAGGAATCAGACCGTGTAATTTAGCGTTTGGTGCTGATCAGTTTAACCCAAAATCCGAATCCGGAAAGAAAGGAATCAACAGTTTCTTCAACTGGTATTTCTTCACTTTCACATTTGCGCAGATCGTCTCCCTCACTCTAGTTGTGTATATCCAGTCTAACGTGAGCTGGACAATCGGTTTGAGTATCCCGGTTGGTCTAATGTTTTTGGCGTGTATTATTTTCTTCGCTGGCGATAAATTGTATGTAAAAGTGAAAGCCTCGGGTAGTCCGTTGGCTGGTATTGCTCATGTTATAGCAGCCGCGTTCAAGAAACGAGGATTAAAACCGGTTAAACAGCCTTGGCTCGAACTTTACAACAACATTCCGCGTAACTATGTGAATTCTACTCTAAAATACACCGGCCAGTTCAGGTAATTCGAAGAGGTCGATTTATTACTTTGTTCCCTTGCTTCTTACTTCTTTGCTAACAATTGTCGTTGCCAGATTTCTCGACAAAGCAGCGATTATGACCCCAAAGGACAAGTTGAATTCCGATGGAACAGCTTCAGATCCGTGGAAGCTTTGTACAATGCAGCAAGTGGAAGAAGTGAAATGTATTGTGAGAGTGATTCCGATCTGGTTTGCCGCTGCGATCTACTACCTCGCGATAACTATGCAAATGACGTATCCGGTCTTTCAAGCACTTCAAAGCGATCGACGATTGGGTTCGGGTAGCTTCAAGATTCCCGCTGCGACATATGTAGTGTTCTTGATGAGTGGTATGACGGTTTTCATCATAATCTACGACCGTGTCCTTGTCCCATCGCTCAGAAGAGTGACGAAGCTAGAAACCGGTATAACACTCTTACAAAGAATCGGAGCAGGGATTTTTTTTGCGATATTGAGTTTACTAGTTTCCGGGTTTATAGAAGAACGAAGAAGAAACTATGCGTTGACGAAACCTACACTCGGGATGGCGCCTCGAGCAGGAGAAATCTCGTCAATGTCGGCGCTATGGCTAATTCCGCAGCTCACGCTTTCAGGCGTAGCGGAAGCTTTTGCGGCAATTGGACAAATGGAGTTTTACTACAAGCAGTTTCCTGAAAACATGAGGAGTTTTGCGGGTTCTATCTTTTACGTCGGTGCAGGGGTTTCGAGCTATCTCGCTAGCTTCTTGATCTCGACTGTTCATCGAACAACTGAACATTCGCCTTCCGGGAATTGGTTAGCTGAGGATCTGAACAAAGCGAAATTGGATTACTTCTATTTCATGCTCACAGGAATCATGGTTGTTAACATGGGTTACTTCTTGTTGATGGCTAAATGGTATAGATACAAAGGCAGTAATGAAGCAGATGTCTCTGAGATTGAGACTAATGAAGAAGAGACCAAGCAGCAACAAGATAAGAGCTCTGTCTGATCTTGGAAACTTTACTTATTTTGGTCTTTACTACAAATCTCCTCTTTTCTTGCTTTTACTCAATAGATAAAGTGAATGAAGAAATTTATCAGTAATCTCTTTTTAACCATATGTATTGTAGAATAAGGTTTTGTTGGAAGATATTGTAGAATAAGCAAGGATAAGAATCTTGACATAAAATGTCAAAAGGAATAAGGATCAGACAGGAAGATATCAATATGAAATGGAAAACCACTATATGCGACCAACTTATATGAAAAGGCAAATGAAAAAAACTATTACAAAATTCACATGAAAAAACCAGATTTGAGTGAAGCAAAATTATTCACCAGTGATCATTTTAACAAAAATAATTCTATTTCTACCGTCCTTATTACACATTTGAATTTGCTCATATTTTCATTTATAAATAGAAGTAAAATAGAAATTTTAGTATGGAATTTTAGTATAGTAAATGTGGATAGTCAAATAAAATCGAAAATTAAATTTAGAGATTTTTTCCAGAACTAGTTAAGAAAAATATTAATAATTTAAAAATGTAACTATTTGAAAAATATCAAAATCTAATATTGTAAATCATTGGATATAATATACATTTTTAAATGAATTGGAGAAACTATCATAACTAAATTTTAAATAGAGGATAAGAATATGTAAGAACTCAAAAAAAAAAAAAAAAATTTGGTCACAAAACATATTTCACATTTTTTCTTAATATTAAGAAGGGGTAAAAGAAGGGACAGTAAATTTTGGACCATTTTACATTTTTATTATACTTAAAAGACGGTAACGTGGAAAGACCCTTCCCTCTTCCCCTAGTCTCCACGCATCTGTTTCTGATTCTGTTTCTCCTTCTCTCTCTTTTCCCGGCGACGGCCAATTCATCACAATCCGCCGGGAGAATTTCCGACGTTGAGATGGGTGTTGATTACTACAATATACTGAAGGTGAATCACAACGCGACGGAGGATGATCTGAAGAAAGCTTACAAGCGTCTCGCCATGATTTGGCATCCCGATAAGAACCCATCGACGCGTCGTGACGAAGCTGAAGCCAAATTCAAACGGATCTCCGAGGCTTACGATGTTCTCTCCGATCCTCAGAAACGTCAGATCTACGATCTATACGGCGAAGAAGGTCTCAAATCTGGGAAAATCCCAAATTCTCCGGCGTCGGAAGCTTCCTCTTCTTCTTCTTTTTCCTCGCGAATGCCGCAATTCCACCCCCAGCGAAGGCATCCGCCGCCAAACGCGGCGTCGTTCCGTTTTAACCCTAGAGACGCTGAGGATATCTACGCCGAGTTTTTTGGATCTGAAGCCGGAGGAGGAGGAAATAGAACGTTTAGGGATGGGAGTTTCAGGAACGGTCATTTCAATTCCGGTGCGAATGGTCATAGCAGTGAGCTCAGGAAAGCTCCAGCAGTGGAGAATCCATTGCCATGTAGCTTGGAGGATCTTTACAAAGGTGTGAAGAAGAAGATGCGTTTATCCAGAAATGTCTATGATGCTTCTGGGTACGTCCTTCTCTTTATACATACAATGGAATGATATAGGAAGAATCTATTAGCTAGAAGCTTTACTTTCAGGCATTGATTGATATTGTACAATGTACTTGACTAATTAGGTGATTTTGGTGTGAGAAGCTTAGTTTGTCACCACCATTAGTATACATTTATCTATAAAATGCTTTGTTTCTTGATATTTGCATATGAGAATAGATGATAGCTTGATCATATCTTTGTTTCTTTCTCTATTGTACTCTAATGAAGAAATCATTGTTGAGGTTCATAGGATGTTCTGAGATTTTATGTAGCGATATTACTCGCTTGTTGGTGGAAAATGTTTGCATATAGGGAGACGAATTTTGAGTTTGTTTACCGTTTGATTGAATAGATAACCTAATTAAAAAGCAACTACTGTTTTAATGTTGTTATGGTTTGTGTTGTTTGATTTTCAGGAGAATGAGGGTGGTTGAGGAGATATTACCGATAGAGATAAAACCCGGGTGGAAGAAAGGCACAAAGCTAACATTCCCTAAGAAAGGCAATGAAGAGCCTGGAATCATACCAGCAGATATTATTTTCGTGCTTGAAGAGAAGCCACATCCTGTTTACAAGAGAGACGGAAACGACCTTGTGGTCAATCAGGAGATCACTCTACTTGAAGCTCTAACCGGTAAGACCCTTGAGCTGACCACGCTCGATGGAAGGACCCTCGTGATCCCACAAACTGAGATCATCAACCCCGATCAAGAGATTGTTGTTCCAAACGAAGGAATGCCGATCTCTAAAGAACCCGGTAGAAGAGGTAACTTGAGATTGAAACTTAGCGTGAGCTATCCGTCGAAGCTGACAGCAGAGCAAAAATCCGAGCTGAGGAGAGTTCTTGGTGGGGTCTCATGAAGAAGCCAATGATGAATGTAGATAGCAAAAGTTAGAGGAGATGATAGATTGTGAATGGTAGGAGGAATCTTCTAATGGGTGGCTTGGATTTGAAAGCCAATGAACAAACACAAAGCTTTGCTTCTGTCTTTTTACTTGTCTTATTTTGAAATTTAGACATTTTCCTATTTTATTTATTTGATTTGGTTTCATGGCCTTTGTGAATGTATTCCTAAACATTGAGATATGCTTTGTTACCCATTTTTCTTATGTAATAAGAATGCAATTAATATTTCTTGTCCTTATCTTTATCTTTAGTTCTTGAATATTACTGTGGCTCAAATGCTGGTCGCTGATACCAACTTTAGACTTAAGCTACTTAATTAGTGAAACACAAAAAATGTTTTTTGATTGCTTGAGCATGATTATTCAAATCGAGTAAGTTCTGAATTCCTCTGAATCTTTTAGCCTAAGTTCTACAACTTAAAAGCTCGCTATACTAAATCTAGAGTAGAAAGATGAGCAGTAGCTTCTCCATCTCAATCGTCAACTTCATCTTTTGTAACCTCTCGGTTGCTTCTATGCCTTAACGGTTCCTGCATACCATGTTGCCACCAAATCTTTGTAAGAAACAAGTTTGCGTGAGGGAAATCATCCATTTTTTTATATAATGGATTTTTTAAGTTTTATTTGAAATTGTATTATACAGAATTAAAATGTATAAATTTCAAAATTTGACAATGTATGAAAAATATTCTATAGATTTTGACACAGTATTAAAAGAGTGTTATTTATTTTGGAAAATCAAGATTCCATTTCTACACAATTCTTACACCTCTGCCTTGAGTACGCACTAGAAAGTCTAGAAGCTTATTTACTTGGTTTGGTTTCATGGCCTTTTAATGTGAACGTATTCCCAAACATTGAGAAATGCTTTGTTACCCATTTATCTATCTTTTCCTTCGACAAGAACTGCGATTATTATTGAATGTGACTGGGGCATAAAACTTGAAGAAGCTACTTAATTAGTGAAACAGTCAAATCGATGCTGGTAATGAAGGTTATACTAGTTTTCAATGGGAATGATGATACTACAAACACTCAGAAAAAGCCCTTAATAAAGGTTTGTTGATTGCTTGTGCATGATTATATTTAAACAGAATAATTCCCTCATTCTTCTGAATCTTTTAGCCTAACTTTTATAACTTAGATGCTCACTCTACTATCACTAGGGCTGAAAGATGAGCAGTAGCTTCTCCATCTCCATCTTCATCTTTTGATACCTTGGTGCCTTGGTCGCTTTGATCCCTCAACGGTTCCTGCATACCATGTTGTCAAAGATGCTTGTAAACATAATACTCAGAAACCATAATAAACAATCTGAAAGTGCTTGTCATCAAACTATATATATATTCCATCTCAAAACATTACTATGGAGAGAGCAAGAACAATGCTCTTTACCGCTTCTTTGTTACTTGGTCGTATTTCCTCCGTTTTATGTGGTAAGAATTATCCCCTGAAATTCACACATCAAACCGGTTAAGCACAAAAAATAAAAACGGTCAGAATTACCAATGTCAGTTAACATCAAAACAGTAACGGTACCATCTCAGGATTAATTATGTTCTTGGCCTCTTCTTGAGCAAGACTATAAACAAGAAAAACCAAACAAACAAGAAAAAAGCTTTATCCTTTGTCTATTGAAGTAAAGGAGTAAAAGACTACTAAGTCCAAGCAAATTGTTTGCATAAGGGAAATTGGGAAAAATCATTTTAGTTCAGTTTCCATATAGAATGGAGAGACTTTTTTTTTCTTTCTTTCTTTAATGGTGGTGCTTATGTTACATGCTAAAATATTATCATTCTTAAAACTCTTTTTCACCACACTACTTGTGAAACATAAAACATCAAACGCTATATTTTAAACTCTTAGTGTTGATTCGATAGGAATTGTGAAAAAAGAGCAGAAAAAAACTCAAATGTACACTTTTTGTGAGCAAGTATAATAGAAAAACTTACAAACACACGCAAATAAAAGTTGTACGTATGATCTTAAAAAGGGTACTTTTTAAGGAAGAAATAACCTATTGATGAAAATTGTTTTAAGCAGTGTCGGAGACCGGGAAGAGCTTTTCCACCATGTTGTTGGAGAGGATTTTATTTGGGTCCAGCTCCCTGCGTGCTTTGTTGTATGCATCCACCGGGAAACGCTTTCTGATTCTTTCTTGGAGGGCTTCGAGTTCCTCTTTATCCTTTGGTATCTGATTATATACAAGATTCATAACAATTAACATTACAAATTGTCCAAAGAGTTGCCTAACAGATTCTCATTTCCTTTGCTTGTATTTCACAACGAGGACAATTGTATTTCAAGCAGAAAAAATGTATTCAGTTACTCTAAAAAGGTGAGTGAATCAGATGGACATAGTCAAGTGGAAAGTGCTGGTATCTCTGCTATGGGATTCAAGAATCCAGTATTTAGATTGGAAAATCTACAATTACCTCAATTTTAGCCCAATGTTCATACGCAGAATATTGATCCCACAACCGTGTCTGTGTCAAACGTCTATAGTGTAAAAATTCATCTGTGATGTCCTTCCGCTGGCGAGGGTCTGCTGTTGGGAGGTACATGATTATGCCAACCTGACACAATATGTAATGTAGCATATTATAAGCGTCGATGGCTAGCAATTGAGAGAGAGAGAAAAAAAAAGGGGCAAAAGTGCTGGAACAAGATTGGTAAATAACAAGAATCTACTTAGTGACACAACAATCTCGCCACAAAGAGTAAAGTATGTAGCATCATCATTTCATTTTATGAAAGCTGAAGGGAAGATAAATGGAAAAAAAAAATAAACAGAGAGAAAACAAGAGTTACCCATGAGAAAATGTCATCCTCTGCAGTGCTGAATGCAGGACTAATAGGGCTCTGACTTCGAGCTGTCCAGCGGTGCTCTATTGGAGAATGTGCGGGTACTGCTTCTTTTTCTATCAGTTCTTTCAGCTGTTCTATGTATTCGAGGTCTTTCATGCTTGGTTTAGCAAGTGTTCCAGCAGGAAAACAAGTTTCCGATACCCATTGTTGACCACCACAGTCAAACCCCAGGATTTCATCGCTCCACCCTACTCTATATCCTTCTGATTTTTTCCAATACTCCGCCTCAGCTTGATTTACTTTTCCAACATGAACGTCATTGAGAGGATCGAGGGCATATAGCTTATCTCTCAACTCTGTAAATGAAAGCTCGTTTACATCTGGCTCCTTGCTGGCAGGAGACTTCTTACTTGACTCCTGGACCCTATACATCAAGGGGAAAATATTGTTGTGTATTTCATTCAATCATCCACATTAGAGAAAGCAAGTTAGACACAAGCATTAAAGCATAATGATACCTATACTTCACAACACTCTCTCTATAGAGGTCGCGGACATGTTGTAAAGCCTCCTCTGTAGTATACTTTGGTTTGTCCTTAGGTGGCCCACTCCATTTTGATACAGGGTTGCATGTTACAACCACAACTGTGTCGTTATAAGGAAAATACAGGTACTTCACATGCTTGTTTGCAGACAGCAATTTTCTGAACAGCCAGAAAAAAAAAGTCAGGAATTCTTTCACCCTGAGCTAATTTGCTTCACAACATGAGTCCTTTCCTTATGCACAATGCTAAGTGAATGGGTATAGTAACTAAGAAAGAGAACATAACTTAAAGCATTTGCATCAACTTGACATTTCTCTAGTAATCTAACCAGAACCAAACTTTGCAACGTTGGAACTAAGATAATGAAAGTTAGCAGCACTTAACTTGTGATTTTTCTTGATTTCTTGCAAGTTTGAGATGTACGTGTGCTCCACAAGTTCGTGTCTTTCAACACATTGGAGGGTGACCTCAGCAACAACTCCAAGCCCACCAAGGCCACATCGAGCTAAATGAAAGAGCTCAGGATCTTTATCCTTTGAAAGTTCAATTGTTCCCTTTGCAGGAGTAACCAGCTTCATGCTAATCACTTGCTCATCAATAGGAGGCAATCTAGCACCTGTCCCATGTGCTCCAACCTGAACGTAACACAAAAATTTATAACCTAAGACGAAAAAACATTGAAAATTCACAATCAAATGACCATGGAGTGGAAACCTGAATAATGCCACCAATTTGCTGCTCTCTAATGGAGGCAAAGTTCTGAAGAGTGAGACCATAGTCTTTAATGGAATCAACCAACTGCTGAACCCTAATTCCAGCTTGCACACGAACTCTCTTCTTCTCTTTATCCACCTCAAGAACTTTATCCATGAGCGCTAAATTCACCATCCCAGACCGAGACAAACCGATCCCATTCGGCGAAAGACCCGATCCAACGGGTCGGATCCTGGACTTTTTCTCATGAGATTCCTTAACGAAAGCTTCGAGATCAGCGAGATTCTCCGGTTGGTGAAAATTCCTAGTCTGTACCTCATGAGTACCGCTCCAATTGGAAACAGTGTGAAGATCTTCTGGTAAAGGAGCGTACCGGAAGATTTGAGCCTTCTTGTGTTTAGCATTTTCAGGGAAGGGAAATGAGAAATAGGTAGCGACGCCACTGAATAGAGCGAGTGCTGCGTATCCGGCGTACTTACGGAACTGAGCTTCTGAGGCGGTAGAAGCAATCGGAGGCGGAGGTGTCGGCGGCGGTGGCGGTGGTGGAGTCAATGTTTGACCGGCGGTGCAGAAAGTACGGAGAGGCGAAAATGGAGACCGGACGGTTGATGAAGATGGATTTAGGGTTCCGAACGAATGGCCGGCGGAGCGACGGCGCAGAAGTGACCGGAGCATTTTTTTGTTTCACTTCAGGCGATCTGTACCTGAGCAAAAACGTTCTTTGTACAGTAGAGAGGATCGGGTTTAGTGATTTAAGTAAATTTACACTATATGCCCTAGTATTACTTAATATTTATAATTTGAGCCGTTGTAATTTGTCTATGAACAATTTAACCCACATAATTGTGTTCTGATTTGGTATCAGATAAACCGGATTCCGAAACCAAAATTTCTATTTGTCCCACGTGGGAATCGAGTCAAATCCACCTTGGTATCGAGTCATTGACACTATAAAAAGCGAACCGGTCTGTGATCTCAGTTGGTAAAATCCCCTTTTCTTCTATTTTACCTTTTTCGGTTTAATGATTTTCTTCTCCGGCTTCGCACTCCACAGATAGAGAGAGCACAACAACGACTCTTCTTCTTCTTTTACTCTCTATCTCTTTTTCCCCCACCAACTTTCTCCGCCGATCATCTGCCGTACTACGGTACCGGAATCTCTAAGGCGACGCTGAATGTTGACTGTAATGATCTAATATCCGATTTGACACTCTTTGAGCATTTGGTAGGGCGTATATATATACACACGCGTATACATATATCTCTGTATACCTTTCATGCCGATTAAATTAGTTTTGAGCTGAATCGTGGATGGGTCAGAAGAAGAAAACCCCCACGCCTCGCGCCAAACAATCGCCGTCTTCTGCTACGGCGGCGACGACGGCAGAGGTTGAGCCGTCGTCTTCTAGCGTCCACGAGGGCGAATGTTCCGATGTTAATGCTGAGCCGTTGGATTCGGCTGTGATCAAGCTAGAGTGCGAGAAGGCACTAGCGTCATTCCGGCGAGGGAGCTACAACAAGGCGATTCGGCTTATGAAGGAATCGTGCTCTCGCCACCAAGACTCTGCCCTAATCTATCGTGTTCAAGGAACTGTGTGCGTGAAGGTTGCTTCTGTATTCGAAGATCTCGCTACGAAAAATAGGTATCTCCGTAATGCAGTTGAATCCGCTAGAAAAGCTGTAGAGCTGTCTCCGAATTCGATTGAGTTTGGGCATTTTTATGCAAACTTGCTTTACGATGCTGCCATTGATGGTAGAGATGGGATAGAGTATGAAGAGGTGATTCATGAATGCCACCGTGCTCTCTCCATTGAAAATCCCATTGATCCTGCTAAAGAGAGTTTGCAGGATGAGACTCAGCAGAAGATATTGACTCCAGAGGCTCGTATTGCTCATGTTCAGGATGAGCTTAGGTCACTGATACAGAAATCCAACCTTTCTTCATTGTCCAGTTGGGTGAAAAACTTGGGAAATGGTGAAGAGAAATTTCGGTTAATCAACATTCGAAGACCGAATGAGGATCCTATAGAGAGTAATTTGATTCAGACTAGGAGGCCGAATGAGATTAAGAAAGCTAATAAGACTCATGAAGAGAAGAGGAAGGAGATTGAAGTGCAGGTAGCTGCACTTCGGTTGTTGCAGCAGAACTCTGAATCTTCTGTATCAGATAATGTAGGAAATGTTAATGACAAGGGATCAGATACGACATTAAGCACGGGGCAGAGAAGCGGGGAGAGGAGAAGGCATGGAAATGCAAGGAAAAACGACTCCACATCCGAGAGAAGGGATCGAGTTAGGTCATATTGGGATTCTATGAGCAAAGAAATGAAGAAAGAATTGCTTAGAGTTAAGGCTAGTGATCTTAAGAGTCATTTTAGTGCATCAAAGGATGACAATGCTAGTGAGATTATAAGTGAAGCTCTATCCTTTTGTGAAGCTAATAAGACTTGGAGGTTCTGGTCTTGTTGCCGGTGCAGTGAAAAGTTCTTCGATTCTGAAGCTCATATGCAGCATATTGTGCAGGAGCACATGGGTAACGTTGTACCTAGGATGCAAATGGTTTTACCTGAAAGTCTCAACTGTGAGAGGATTGAGATGCTTCTCAGTACCCCATGGAAACCATTGGATCTCTCTGCTGCGGTGAAATTGTTTTGCAGTCAGCAGAAAATCCAAAATACTGAGTTTAAAGGGTTTCACTCTGGAGATACTATGGAAGATGGTGACGACTGCTTCAAGGATGCATGGAATGATACTTCACCAGAGAAAGAAAATCTTGGAGACGCTTGCAACGGTTGTGATGAGAATGAGTCTGAAGAGGGTAAGGTGTCAATTACATTTCCTCTTCCTGATGAATGGCCCATATCTGATGATCCTGAACGTGTGAAGCTCCTTGAAAAAATTCGTTCAGCCTTTGAGCTACTTATCAGACACAAATATTTAGCTGCCAGCCATCATGATAAGGTGATACAATATACGCTGGATGAACTCCAGAATCTTGCCTCAGTTTCGCAGTTCTTACATCGTGGTTTGGGTCAGTCACCCATATGCATTTGCTTTTTGGGAGCTACCCAGCTTAGGAAAATTCTCAAATACCTGCAAGACTTGGCACAGGCCTGTGGATTGAGTCGATATTCTGAACAAAGTAACCCCAACGATGAAATTAATTTTGGCAACCTGGGTCTTGAAGTTACAGAGGAGATTCTTCTTAATGGTGAAGATTCATGTCTTCTTCTAGATGAAAAGTTGTTTGGCACTGAGTGCATCAAAGAAAAGTATATGGGATCAGCACTGAAAACTGGAACTATAGCAAATTCTGGAGATATTGTTAGTGCGGATGGATTTCTTTCATGGACAGGACCCTCTAGCGGGGAACAAACTGTGTCGTGGATGCGCACCAAGGAAGAGAAAACAAATCAAGGACTGGAGATCATGCAGATTCTTGAGAAGGAGTTGTGCCACTTGCATAACCTCTCCGAGAGAAAATGCGAGCACTTAAACTACGAGGGAGCACTGCAGACTGTCGAGGACCTTTGTCTTGAAGAAAGCCGGAAGAGGGAGACTTCAGCAGAGTTTACCCATGAAAGCTATGAATCTGTGCTGAGAAAACGAAGAGAAGAGCTTAATGAGAGTGATCATGAGTTGGTGTTTATCAGTAGTAGGTTTGAGTTAGACGCTATAACAAATATTTTGAAAGATGCAGAATCTCTTAACCACAATCAATTTGGATATGAAGAATCATCATATGCCTGCACGAGTTCTCAGCTACGTGATCTGGAATTGGGTGAAGCTGATGAATGGGGGATGAAGGATTCATTTAATGAAGCTGACAGTTTCATAGAGACTGCAATCCAGAAACAGAAAGAGCAGTTGTCTGCAGAGGTAACCTTTTCTGTTTTAGGCAACCTTTTTGTTCTTTAGGCAACACGGCTGAAATAATTAATAACTACCTTTTTCCTAAACAAATACACTGCACGTGTGCTATTGCAGCTTAGCAGAATTGACGCGCGAATGATGCGAAATGTTACTGGGATGCAGCAATTAGAGCTAAAGCTTGGACTTGTTTCCTCCAATGATTATCAGATAGTATTGTTACCTTTGGTGAAGTCCTACATGCGGGTAAAATCATAAGACCTTGTTAGTCTTTCTTCCATGATTTTTCAGGTTCTAATTGGCACTTCTACCTTAATCTCTTTCTCTCTCTCTCTACAGGCACATTTGGAGGCATCGGCAGAGAAAGATGCCACTGAGAAGTCTGATGCTGCTAGAGAAGCATTTCTCATTGAGCTCGCTCTTGATTCTAAGAAGGAGGTTTCAAGAAGAAATGCTAATTCGAAACACACGCAGGAAAAGTCCAAGGATAAGAAAAAGATTAAGGACACAAAAAAACTGAAGGATTTGAAGGTTAGGGTTAATGTAATGTCTATTTTTTAGCTATTTTCTTCTCTGTATTTGTAACCAGCTTCAATATTTGTTATAGGCTACTATTGGGAACGACCATCACTTCAATGTTGATTCAGCTGAACACAGGTGAAGATCTTCTCTGTACAAAAATTTTAGCTGATAGGTGGTAACCTGGAAAACTTTTTGTTCTGAACATTTTGTCTTTCATATACTTGATGATTTTTTGTTCCAGCCTCCCTTCAGTAGCAGCTTATGGTGATCATACAGAGGCTGATGTTGTTTCTGAAGCTGTTGAAGCTTTGAAAGAACAAGAAGAGGTATACAGACGCCAAATAGAGCTAGAGGATGAGGAGAGGAAGCTTGAAAACACACTAGAGTATCAAAGAAGAATTGAGAATGAAGCCAAGGAAAAACTCATTGCAGAACAACAAAAGAAATACAGCTCTTTAGTTCCAATGAATGTTGCAGAGGCAGTGTATAGTGTTTGCACAGATAATATCGTTGATGATTCAGATTTACAAGAACAAGAATTATCCATAAGTCAGGTAACTATAGAGTGACAAGTTGTGGAGTTGTGGTTTTTGAATCATCACCCCAAATTAACTATTGGGTTTCTTTGCTTTACCAGGAGAACTGGCTTCAAAAGAATGGACTACCTGACGACTTGGAAGGAAGCAGAGTAAATACGAATGGTTTTTTCCCGTCAATAAATCACTGTGCGATATTTGATGCCGCAACTGTGCAGGATGTAAAATCCCAAAAAGGTTACCTCTGGTCTTCGAATTTGAATATGTCTCTAATGACATTTCTGAGACACTTATATTTTTTATTTTTTTGTGTTGCAGTAGTGGCTAATGGGGCAGCAACTCAAGCTGATCAACGCATTGGGAGGAGGGGTAGACGCCAAAAAGCTTCTAACAAGTTAGTTGATGGAAAATATCAGGCCACAACTTCTGAGAGCAAAAACAGTGAATCTCAGAGGTCAGGCACCAACAATGAGAGACAATCTGAAACTCTACTTAGCAATGGTGGTAAGTCTTTTGGTCATTTTTATCCTAGATCTTGATTCTTTTCCTCATCTGACTGGTTTTTTAAACTTGAATATTAAACGGTCTTGGAAATAGACCAATTAAGGCCTAATGAAACTTCAACTGCATTATATAATAAAAAAAGTTACCCGAAGATGAAACCGAAACAGAAATCAGAAATGAAATAACAAAAAGAAAAGGAAACATAATATACCAAAGCTTCAGCACCTCCAACTTCAGCAATGGATTCTCGATTCTTTTCATCGAATGACAAATTCCAAAGAGCACCAGTAGCTTCCATTTTAACTTCTTCATGAGTCGATTTCATAAGTTGAACCATGAAGAAGTTAAAATGGACATTGCTCGTGCTCTTTGGAATTTGTCATTCGATGAAAAGAATCAAGAATACATTGCTAAAGTTGGTGGTGTTGTAGCCTTGGTATATTATGTTTCCTTGTATTTTTGTTATTTCATTTATGTTTCGGTTTCATCTTCGGGTAACTTATTGCTTTTTCGCATTGTTTTCTAACTTCATATTTTATCTTTGCGATGCAGATGCGGAAACAAAGACATTAAGACAATTACAAGCTGAAGAGGATGAAGAAGAAAGGTTTCAAGCTGACCTTAAGAAGGCAGTGCGTCAAAGCCTTGGTATATCACGTCTCTCAGTCACATTTTTCATTTGTTTGCTAAGTTACCCCTTTTGCTATTGTCTGACTGCAAATGTCATTTGCCTGAAGATTGGTTTATTGCATGTACCACTTTTGTCCATCTTAGATCTCTTAGACTCTTATTTCTCATGTTTTACATATGCCATTAGTTGCTACCTTTTTTTCCGTCACATTGTTCTGTGATCGTTTTGGCATGAAAAAAGCATCTGACGCTGGAACATTTTGTTTGAAACCAGATGTATACCAAGAAAGAAGAAATATGCCGCCATATCTGAGGACACCTGGAGAAGTAAACAATGATGGGGTTTTATCTGATGTTACAGAGGAGGCTCTGAGTTTGACCGGAGTTGCCATAGTTGGCACAGGTCTTCAGAATGAAGTTGGTGAATACAATTGCTTTCTAAATGTTATCATACAGGTAACATTCATTCTCAACAACTGTTATATCAATGTCTATGATATTTAGCTTTAACATTCTATTTGATGAATGCAAATTTTTGTTTTGTTTTGGTCTCAGTCTCTATGGAATCTGGGGCTGTTTCGGGCTGAGTTCTTGCGAAGATCAACACTAAAGCATCATCACGTGGGTGATCCTTGTGTTGCCTGTTCTTTGAATGAAATTTTTACTGCTTTAAGCGCTGCTTCTAGTGAAACACGCAAAGAACCTGTGGCTCCTTCATCTCTCAGGATTGCTTTGAGCAATTTGTATCCAGATAGCAGTTTCTTTCAAGAGGTAAAGGAATTCATCTCTGGTTTTTAATGTTTAACCCAATACAGTGTATGCTTTTGTTATCATCGAGGAGACTAAACTTGGGCTCATACGGTGGACAGGCTCAGATGAACGATGCTTCAGAAGTACTGGCTGTGATCTTTGACTGCCTTCATCGCTCATTTGCTCAAAGCTCAAACGTGTCTGACGCAGAATCTTCTGAGAGCAACTGTACGGGTTCATGGGACTGTGCCAACCGCACCTGTATTGCCCATTCTCTGTTTGGAATGGATATTTTTGAGCAACTGAATTGCTACAGCTGTGGGCTTGAGTCCAGGCATATGAAGTACACATCCTTTTTCCATAACATCAACGCTAGTGCCCTACGGACCATGAAGGTATCATATGAGTGTTCATTGGAGTTGAGTTTCACATAATTTATCGGATAATTCACTCTCGTTTTGCCCCACTTTATGCCTAATAGGTTACATGTGTTGAGAATTCATTTGACGAACTTCTAAATCTTGTTGAGATGAACCATCAACTAGCCTGTGATCCCGAAGCTGGTGGGTGTGGGAAACTCAACCATATCCACCATATTCTCACCACTCCACCACATGTTTTTACTATAGGTAAAAAACCTTTTTTTATTGGACTTTGATGAATGCAAATCTTTTCAGATCATTGATATTATTTTGGGACTCGCAGTTTTAGGGTGGCAAAACACATGTGAGACTGTAGAAGACATCGCAGCTACTCTTGCAGCCTTGAATACCGAGATAGACATCAGCATCATGTACCGTGGCCTGGACCCTAAGAGCATATATAGCTTAGTTTCTGTGGTACGCATTTCTTCTTCTTCTTCCCTGTGACATTACCATAAGACTGGTTTCAAACCTGAAATTGACTGTACTTCGTGTTTTCCTTGTTTGCTTTCACCCTAAAAACCTCCTGGCCTTTCATAATCTAACGTCGTCGTGTTGCTAATTCTGCAACTCCAGGTTTGCTATTATGGACAGCATTATCATTGCTTTGCATATAGTCATGAACATGATCGATGGATCATGTACGATGACAAAACCGTTAAGGTAAGAGTATTGAAATACACTCTAATTTGCAGGCAGATACATTCTTTCATAGTTATCACCCACTTTATGTAATATCTTCAGGTGATCGGTAGCTGGAATGATGTACTTTCTATGTGTGAGAGAGGACACTTGCAACCACAGGTGCTTCTCTACGAGAAACGTTAGATGAAAAAGAAAAAGAAAAAAAAAAACAGAGCAAGTGGAGATTTGTTGCTACAGTTTAGTGATCTCCTAAGTACATACTACAAACGAAGTAAGTACTTTTTTTTGACAATCAGACGAAAACTCGAGAAGGAGTGTGATTTACTCATCAGTGGTTCTTAAAAAAATGGGGGAAAAGATTTAGTCTTGAGATTAAGCAAAAGTATTTTCAGTGGAAGAGGTCTTAGAAGACCTAATGTAGTTTTCATGGTTAAATCATTGTCACATTAACGATTATATGTTCATATATATCAATGCAGCCTTCTTTTTCCGTAGGTCATCTTTATAGACTCATATGATATCATCTTGAACTACTAGCAACATAGAAGTTAGGAGAAAGATTGCATAAACTCTGATCCAATCAATAGTTAGTTCTCATTTAACATTTATGTACCTTTTTCTATTCCTGTTTTTCTTCTTTTCGTATTTAGGTAAACTCATATTCAATAATAGAAAAGCTTGAGAATAGCCGAAGAGCCCTTGGGCAAGTAGTGTGATTACTTAGCTTGCTCACGCGGAGAGAGAGAGAGAGAGAGCTCACGCGGAGTTTAGGGTTCTGAATGAGGACCTCATGCTCTAAGCAAATTGATGTATTCTAAAACAATAACATTGTTGAGATAGTTATGAACGAGTGGAGTTTGCTTGAAGACTCCAACGATTTACATATAGTAAATTATTTAAAATTTGAAAACTAAAAATTTTCTATAAAGTTTGTTAATAAGTATATTTTAAAAACAAAATTAATTTTCTATAAAGTGTGGATTGAGAAATGGGTGATGGATGTTCACCCTCGGCGTCCAGTTAATAAGCAGAGTATTTTTGATCTTGAACTCTCGGTGCAGGACCTGATTTCTACTAATGGTAAGTGGAACTTTTGATGCTTTGAATGAGCATTTCCCACCTGATGATGTTAAACGAATTGCGGCCATGTCTCTTGGTTCGGTTGAGGATGGTTATATTTGGGCTTATAATGACAATGGTGCATATTCTGTGAAGAGTGGTTACTGGTTTCTATCGAATCACCCCTTCATTCCCGAACCACCCCCATGACCAATTGAGGTGAGAAATATTGAACTCAAACAGAGGATTTGGCGTATACGGATTCGCCTAAAATCAAAATGTTTTTATGGAGATCGGTGGCTGGTGCACTTGCTGTTTCGGATCGTCTTCGTACCAGAGGTATTCAAGTTGATGTTGTGTGCAAGCTATGTCAGAGTGAGCCGGAAACGATTAATCATGTCCGGTTTACGTGTTCGGTTGCGAAGGCTATTTGGTCAATTGTGGGGGTTCCGCGATCTTCTATTGGTTTCTCTACGGTGTTTGCGACTAATTTATCTTATGTTCTGGATTTGTTGGATGATATGCGGTTATCAGAAGAGGTTAGAGTAGCAATTCCTTGGGTCTTATGGTGTGTATGGAATAACCGCAACTCAGTCTTATATGCTCAAAGTCAAACTGCTTTGAATGTGGTGGTTCAACAAGCTCTTGAGGAATCCTTATTGTGGCATTCCATAAATGATAAGGTAGAGAATGTGCAGCTTAATGATCAACTTCGTATCCGACGGGAAACACGATGGCAAGCTCCGATGGAGGGGAGTATAAAATGTAATGTGAATTCAAATTGGCGCAATGCGACTCTTCATAGCGGTGGTGCTTGGATGGCACGAGATAGTTCTGGTTTGGTTTTATTAGATGCTCAGGACGCTTTCACATCGTCGCCGAACCGTATTACCTCGGAACTGCGGTATATAATATGGGCTATGACGAGTTTACGAGATATTCACCTTAGAGATGTGATTTTTGCTTTAGACTGCAAGGCAGCGTTTGAAGCTATTAATAACCCTTCGATGTGGCCAAGATATCGAATCCTTTTGGCTCGGATTAATAGCCTTCGGCTTGGTTTTGATTGTTCTTCCTTTGAGTTGGAATCGGTTCAGACAAATGGCACGGTTCGAGCTATTGCGGCGAGTGTTACTCGAGATGGAAGATTCAATTCATATTTGGCTTATGGTGGTCCGGCTTGGCTACACGATTTGATTGCTCGGGAAGCATCGTCATAACATCTTTTATCCCTTGTCATTGGGTAATGATGTTTTCTTTTGTTGGTGTTTCTTTGGTTTGTTGGTGCTGTGGTTATGCAATCTGTTTACCTTTTATCAATTATACTCAACGTTTTAAAAAAAAATAATATAAAACTATATGATAATATGTTTGAAAATTTTATTAGATGTAAAGACAAATAATATGTTGTCTTATTATTTTTATTTGTCAAAAAAAACCAATTTTGTAATTGACTTGAAACTAAATTAGTGGATTTTCTTATTTATATTGTATAAACCTATCAAGGTAACCTGTTCAGATTTCCTAATTATCTTCAATAATAAATTGATCAGATTTTGTAAGTTTATTGTAGTAAGTAAATGTAGACGTTAAATTTAGATGAGATCAATTTGATGGTAAAATAATTAATAATTTGTTGAATTTAAATAATCAAAACGTTATATGGGCGTTTAAATATTAAATGTTGAATTATGATTGATAAATAAATGAAAGATTAATTTTGGAAGTTTATGAATTAATATCAATCATGAATAATCATTACTAGAGGTACATACATTTATTTAATTAAATAGATTCCACATTACAAAAAAATAAAAATATTTGGCATTTCAAAATATTTCTTACTTTTGTGAATGACTTTTAAAAAAACTTTTAGTATCGGGTTATATATGTTTCTATCTGTGATATATACAAGTGTCTTTAGTAGTTTAGTGGTTCTTCTCCACTTAAATTACTGAGGTTTGCTGGGTTCGAAACTTAGGAAAAACATTTTAAACTTTTTTTTTAAAAATAAAAATTTGTAAAGAAAGAGATGACACATGTCGTCTTGTCAGAGCTTGTTGGCTTTTGTAAACCTTAAAATATTATAAAGATTTATATATGACATATAAAAACTTAACCAAAAAAAATGATAAAAAGAACACATTAGGGTCGAATTTTATGTGATATAAAGTGAACACTAGGTGACTTCCCGCACCGTATGCGGGTGTGAACATTATTTCGTTACGTGATTAATTTTAGTATTGAAAGATATTATCAATTGTGAATTACGAAAAACTAAAATTTCGTAACATTTAAAAGTAAATTAGAAATATTGTATACGACTTACTCAATGATATGTTAAATAATGAAAGATGAAAAAAACATAAATCTTGTTTAGGAAATTTAAACAAAAAAAAAAGTTAAATCTATAAAAACTAATAAGGGTTTTGAAACACTTTCTTGTAGACTACATTTATTGGTGATTAGAATTTTTAACTCAGCATCACCAAAAAAAAAAGAATTTTTAACTCAATCTTAAATTTTGGTATTGATAAGATATTAAATTATCATATGAATAACTAACTTCTTTATCTACCAATGTCATTTAAATCGTATTTCATGTGGACTCAAATATTTCCACAAAACAATGATTTGAGCTTTGATGTTTTGGGTTACGGACTATATCAAAATATTGTCAAAGAGTACGAATGGTGAATCTTGTTTTGATATGATCGGCATTATGATAGAGTCATAGAAAATTAGAAGAATGTAGATTATTTTTTATCTTATCATATATTATTTTGTGATTTTATTAGATATTACATTAGTCAATATATAATGGTATATCAATGGTTTTAGAAACACCAAAAATGTAATATTCCTAAGTAATTTTGTTATGAATTTTGTTTTAGGTATTGATTTAAAACTGGAAAAACAGAAGAAAAAAAAAAAATATATATATATATATATACGATAAATAGCTAAATATTATAAATTCATAATAAATTAAAATTTTCTTAGTTGTAACAAATAAATAGCTTCCTAAATAACATAACACAATAACAAAAATTAATTAAGAAAAATATATATTTATTTAGCTTCATTACACCATTTTTTCAAAGACATGTTATTATTTGTTCAAGACATGACACATTTTCAGACCAATTAAATTAAAACACATAAGTGAAGCAAAGAATAACACTTTCTTTTAAATAGTAAGAGGATTTCATATTTTATGAAAAAGTAATTTAAAATTAATAACAAAATCCAAAAATATTTCGTTGGATATTTAATTTAAAGAAGATTTTATAAACAACTAAATAACTATAAATATATATATTCACAACCAAAAATAAATAAATATATATCCTCACCAAATTAAAGAGGATTAAGAGCTTGATTGGTACATCCGCTACCACCTGCAAACGTAGCGTTTGCGGGCGGTAGCGGTTCCTAGCGTTTGACAACAATCGTGGAAAATGCTTTCTACCGTTCTGTACCGCTCCGTACCGCTCAAAACCAAAAGCTGCTTCTCTCGAGCGTTTGCGGTTGCGGGCGGTTGCGGTTGGATTTATTTTTTATTAAAAAATAAAATAAAATCAATTTAAAAATCAGAAAATATATAAGAAATTTTTAAAAATCAAGATTTGAATATTATAATTACGAAATATATAAATAATTTGACTTTTTAATATAGTAACCTATTATAATTTTATATTTATAAAATCTTCACACCAAAATTCTCATAATAAATTACGATCACAATTTTATATAAATCTAACAAACTAAAATTTAAAAATATAACATTAATCTACAAAAGAAACAATTTCTCTATTAAATTTATAACTTTCATCCATAATAATAATAATAATAATAATAACAATAATAATAATAATAATAATAATAATAATAATAATAATAATAATAATCATAATAATAATAATAATAATAATAATAATAAACGTAAGTATCATATACATGATTTTCTAGTATTTAAATTTATTGAATTAATAACTTTCATATTTTATTATAATAATATGATATTTGATTTTTTTTTAATAATTATTTAATGTATTTATATTGTTAATTTATTATTTAACCGCTACTGCACCCGCTGTCAACCAGTCGTAAGTATCCCGCAAACGCATCATTTTTAAACCGCTGCACCAGTCATTCAAATCGCTGAAAAACGCTTGAAACTGCAACCGCCCACTTCTGCAAACTCCTGCAACCGCAACCGCAACTACTGCGGCTACACCAGTCAGGCTCTTACTTAAAGATTTGGTTAGATATTTAAATAAACGATTTTATTATCTTCACCAAATTATGGTAATTTAAACATGGTCACACTCATACTTTACTGCTTGGGTGACAATAAATCTTAGTCTTGAATAAATACTTATCTTTTTTTGGAGATATAATCATAAGTAAAGTTTTGATGTGTATATTTGGATTTTAAAATCTATAATTAAGAAAATGCAAAAATCTAAAAGATGTAGTTGGTAAATGGTTATATGATTGTATTATTTTTTAATGATCCCAAAATTTCATATTTATTATTGAAGATCATTTTAAATAAAAATTATATTAGTTGAAATTTTAAATTAGGTAACCATTTATTATGTAGATATATTGTTAAAAGTATTTAAAATAAAGGATTTTATTAAAAAACTATATATTTAATTAGCTTAAAGGCATGTCATCTTTACATGTCATGATTTATTTAAAAATCAACAAATAGAATTAAAACATATGTTCTGTAACTAAAACAACTTTGCAAAAATAAGAGAAGGGGGATTAAAACAACAAATAAGTAAAATCCCCCTTCTCTTATTTTTGCATTTTCGGTTCAGTGGTTTTGCTTTTCTCCTCCGGCTTCGCACTCCAAACGACTCTTCTTCTACTCTCTTTCGCTATCCCCTCACCAACTTTCTCCGCCGTGTTACAACGCCGGAAACCTGAGACGACTCCGTATGTTGACTGTAATTTAATTTCCGATTTGATCATCTTTGCATTTGGTGTATCCTTCATGCCGATTAAGTTTGTTTTGAACTAAATCGTGGATGGGTCAGAAGAAGAAAACCCTAACGCCTCGCTCCAAACACTCGCCGTCTCCTGTTGCGGCGGTTACGGTGGCAGAAGTTGAGCCGCCGTCTGAGATTTCCGATTGTATCGTCCATGAGGGCGGATTTCCCGAACCGGAAGCTAATGTCGAGCCGTTGGATTCGCCTGTGGTCAAGCTTGAGTGCGAGAAGGCACTCGCGTCATTCCAGCGAGGGAGCTACAACAAGGCAATTCGGCTCATGAAGGAATCGTGCTCTCGCCACCAAGACTCAGCCCTAATCCACCGTGTTCAGGGTACTCTCTGTGTTAAGGTTGCTTCTGTCTTTGAAAACTTAGCTACGAAACACAAATATCTTAGTAATGCGATTGAATCCGCTAAAAAAGCTGTGGAGTTGTCTCCAAACTCGATTGAATTTGGGCATTTTTATGCGAACTTGCTTTACGATGCTGCCATTGATGGGAGAGATGGGATAGAGTATGATGAAGTTGTTCAAGAGTGCCATCGTGCTCTCTCCATTGAAAACCCCATTGATCCTGCTAGAGAGAGCCTCCAGGATGAGACTCAGCAGAAGATATTGACTCCTGAGGCTCGTATCGCTCATGTTCAGGATGAGCTCAGGTCACTGGTACAGAAATCCAACATTTCTTCATTGTCCTCTTGGATGAAAAACTTGGGAAATGGTGAAGAGAAGTTTCGGTTTATCAACATTAGGAGACCCGTGGAGGATCCTATAGAGAGTAATTTGATTCAGACTAGGAGGCCGAATGAGATTAAGAAAGCTAATAAGAGTCTTGAAGAGAGAAGGAAGGAGGTTGAAGTGAGGGTAGCTGCAGCTAGGTTGTTGCAGCAGAAGGAAGAATCTTCCCCGTCGGATAATGCAGGAATGGTTAACAACAAGGGATCAGATACGACATTAGGCACGGGGCAGAGAAGCGGGGAGAGGAGAAGGCATGGAAATGCAAGGAAAAACGACTACACAGCCGAGAGAAGGGATCGGGTTAGGTCATTTTTGGATTCTATGAGCAAAGAAATGAAGAAAAAATTGCTTAGAGTTAAGGCTAGTGATCTTAAGAGTCACTTTAGTGAATCAAAAGATGACAATGCAAATGAGATTATAAGTGAAGCTATGTCCTTTTGTGAAGCTAATAAGACTTGGAGGTTCTGGTCTTGTTGCCGGTGCAGTGAAAAGTTCTTGGATTATGAGGCTCATATGCAGCATATTGTGCAGGAGCACATGGGAAATGTAGTACCTAGGATGCAAATGGTTTTGCCTGAAAGTCTCAACAATGAGAGGATTGAGATGCTTCTTAGTACCCCATGGAAACCATTGGATCTCTCTGCTGCGGTGAAATTGTTTTGCAGTCAGCAGAAAATCCAAAATACTGAGTTTAATGGGTTTCACTCTGGAGATACTATGGAAGATGGTGACGACTGCTTCAAGGATGCATGGAATGATACTTCACCAGAGAAAGAAAATCTTGGAGACGCTTGCAACGGTTGTGATGAGAATGAGTCTGAAGAGGGTAAGGTTTCAATTACATTTCATCTTCCTGATGAATGGCCAATATCTGATGATCCTGAACGTGCGAAGCTCCTTGAAAAAATTCGTTCAGCCTTTGAGCTACTTATCAGACACAAATATTTAGCTGCCAGCCATCATGATAAGGTGATACAATATACGCTGGATGAACTCCAGAATCTTGCCTCAGTTTCGCAGTTCTTACATCGTTGTTTGGGTCAGTCACCCATATGCATTTGCTTTTTGGGAGCTACCCAGCTTAGGAAAATTCTCAAATTCCTGCAAGACTTGACACAGGCCTGTGGACTGAGTCGATATCCTGAACAAAGTAACACCAACGATGAATTTAATTTTGGCGACCTGGCTCTTGAAGTTACAGAGGAGATTCTTTTTGATGGTGAAGATTCATGTCTTCTTCTAGATGAAAAGTTGCTTGGCACTGAGTGCCTCCAAGACAAGTATATGGGATCTGCATTGAAAAATGGAACGATAGCAAGTTCTGTAGATATTGCTAGTGCGGATGGATTTCTTTCATGGATGTTCGCAGCACCCTCTAGCGGGGAACAATCTGTGTCGTGGATGCGCACCAAGGAAGAGAAAACAAATCAAGGACTGGAGATCATGCAGATTCTTGAGAAGGAGTTGTGCCAGTTGCAGAACCTCTCCGAGAGAAAATGCGAGCACTTAAGCTATGAGGGAGCACTGCAGACTGTTGAGGACCTTTGTCTTGAAGAAGTTCGGAGGAGGGAAACTTCAGCAGATTTTACCCATGAAAGCTATGAATCTGTGCTGAGAAAACGAAGAGAAGAGCTAAATGAGAGTTATCATGAGTTGATGTTTATCAGTAGTAGGTTTGAGTCAGATGCTATAACAAATGTTTTGAAAGATGCAGACTCTCTTAACCAAAATCAATTTGGATATGAAGAATCATATGGCAGCACAAGTTCTCAGCTACGTGATCTGGAATTGGGCGAAGCTGATGAATGGGGGATTAAGGATTCCTTTAATGAGGCTGACAGTTTCATAGAGATTGCAATCCAGAAACAAAAAGAGCATTTGTCTGCAGAGGTAACCTTTTCTATCTTTAGGCAACAAGATTGAGATAATTAATTACTGCCTTTCTCATAAACAAATACTATGTTTGTGTGCTGTCTCAGCTTAGCAGAATCGACGCGCGAATGATGCGGAACGTTACTGGGATGCAGCAATTGGAGCTAAAGCTTGGACTTGTTTCCTCCAATGATTATCAGATAGTATTGTTACCTTTAGTGAAGTCTTACATGCGGGTAAGTGTCTAACTCACTAGACCTTGTTACTCTTGCTTCCCTTTGGTTCCAGTGTTCTTTCGGGTTAGAATCATCATTTTTAACTTAATCTCTATATCTCTCTAGGCACATTTGGAGGGATTGGCAGAGAAAGATGCCACTGAGAAGTCTGATGCTGCAAGAGAAGCATTACTTGTTGAGCTCGCTCTTGATTCTAAGAAGGAGGTTCGAGGAAGAAATGATAATTCAAAACTCACGCAGGAAAAGTCCAAGGATAAGCGAAAGATTAAAGACACCAAAAAACTAAAGGATGTGAGGGTTTGGACTAATCTGTTATCTACTTTTTAACTCTTTCTTACCCTGTCTATATTTGTAACTAGATTTATTGTTTAATTTAGGCTACTATTGGAAATGGCCATCGCTTCGGTGTTGATTCAATGGAACACAGGTAAACATCTGCTCTATACAAACTTTTTAGTTGAGATGGTAGTAACCTGGAAACCTTTTGTTTTTGAATATGTTGGTCGTTAATAATCTGTCCATATTGATTTCTTGTTCCAGCCACCTTCCGGTTGCATCTTTTGGTGATCATTCAGAGGTTGAAATTGCTGCTGAAGCTCTTGAAGCTTTAAAAAAACAGGAAGAGGAATACAGGCGCCAAGTAGAGCTAGAGGAAGAGGAGAGAAAACTTGAAAATACTCTAGAGTATCAAAGAAAGATTGAGAACGAAGCTAAGGAGAAGCACACTGCAGAAAAACAAAAGAAACACAGTTCTTTAGTTCCGATGAATGTTCCTGAGACAGTGCATATTGTTTGCACAAATGATGGCGTTGATGATCTATATTTACAAGAACAAGAAAAATCTGTTAGTCAGGTAACCAATCCTGTCCATAGAGTGACACGTTTGTGGAGTTTTGGTTTTCTGACTCATTACTTAAAATTAATATTTGGGTTTCCTTGTTTTGCCAGAAGAACTGGATTCAAACGAATGGAGTACCTGATAACTTGGAAGGAACCAAAGTGAATACGAATGGTGTTTTGCCGTCAACAAATCATTGTGAGATAACTGATACTGCAAAGTTGGAAAGTGTAATATCTCAAAAAGGTTGCCACTGGTCTTCAAATTTGAAAATATTTATCCATTGACTTGACCTTTCTGAGACACTTATGTTATATTTTGTGGTGCAGTAGTGGCTAATGGGGTAGCTACTCAAACTGGTGTTTTACAATCTGATCAACGCATCGGGAGGAGGGGAAGACGCCACAAAGCTTCGAACAAGTCAGTTGATGGATTATATCAGGTCACACCTTCTGAGAGCGAGAACAGTAAATCTCAGAGATCAGGCACCGATGGTGAGAGACAATCGGAATATCTACGTAGCAATGGTATTAAGTTTTTTTTGGGTCCTTATTCGTCCTAGATCCTTCTGTCTCATGTTTTTCAATGTTTTTCAAAGGCTAAAACATTGATAGTTGTGACCTGGAGATGATATTATTTGGACCTAGATTTGTTTCCTAAATTTATTGAATTTTGAACTTGAATATAAGATGCACTTGGGGAAACACCAATTACGGCACTAATGAAACGGCTTTATTCGAACTTATAGTTCACAGTTAGATTTGTTAAAACTAATGCCTCTGTAACTAGTGTATCTTGATTTTGCTTTTCTGTCAACTATAAATGGCAGTATTTGAATATTTTTTTTAGCATTTTTTTCTAACATCATCATTTATCTTGCATTCAATATTTTATCTTGGTGATGCAGATGCGGAAACAAAGACGTTAAGACAGTTACAAGCTGAAGAGGATGAAGAAGAAAGGTTTCAAGCTGACCTTAAAAAAGCAGTGCTTCAAAGCCTTGGTAGTTTTTCAACAATCCCTGTTTCTATATCATGTCTTTCAATCAACTTTTTCGATTGTTTGCTTAGTGCCCTTTTGTTACTATTGTCCGAGTGCAAAAGTCATTTGTATAAAAATTGGTTTATGCCACTTCTCTCCATCTCAGGGCACATTCTTTTATCTGGTCCTTGCAGGCAGATTTCTTTTAGATGTCTTGGACTATTATTCCTCATGTTTTACTTATGCCATTAGTTGCTACCTTTTTTTCCATCACATTGTTCTGTGATCATTTTGGCATGACAACAGCATCTGATGCCGGAACATTTTGTTTGAACCCAGATGTATACCAAGGAAGAAGAAATAGTCCACCAGATCTGAGGACACCTCTGGAAGTAAACAATGATGTTACAGAGGAGTCTCTGAGTTCGACCGGAGTTGCCATAGTTGGGACAGGTCTTCAGAATGAAGTTGGCGAATACAATTGCTTTCTAAATGTTATCATACAGGTAACATTCATTCTCACCTACTGTTTTATCAATGTCTATGATATCCAGCTTTAACATTCTGTTTGCTGAATGCTATATTTTGGCCTCAGTCTCTATGGAATCTGGGGCTCTTTCGGGATGAGTTCTTGCGAAGATCAACACTAGTGCATCATCACGTGGGAGATCCTTGTGTTGTCTGTTCATTGTATGAAATTTTTACTGCTTTAAGCGCTGCTTCGAGTGAAACACGCAAAGAACCTGTGGCTCCTTCATCTCTCAGGATTGCTTTGAGTAACTTGTATCCTGATAGCAGTTTCTTCCAAGAGGTAAAGGATTTCATCTCTGGTTTTAAATATTAACCTAATACAGTATATGCTTTTTGTTTTCATCGAGGAGCCTAAACTTGGGCTCATATGGTGGACAGGCTCAGATGAACGATGCTTCAGAAGTACTGGCTGTGATCTTTGACTGCCTTCATCGCTCTTTTGCTCAAAGCTCAAGCGCGTCTGACGCAGAATCTTCTGAGAGCAACTGTACGGGTTCATGGGATTGTGCCAACCGCACATGTATTGCCCATTCTCTGTTTGGAATGGATATTTTTGAGCAATTGAATTGCTACAGCTGTGCGCTTGAGTCCAGGCATATGAAGTACACTTCGTTTTTCCATAACATCAACGCTAGTGCCCTTCGGACCATGAAGGTATCATATGATTGTTCATTAGACTTGACTTTCACATTATTTATCAGATAATTCACTGTCGGTTTTCCCCAATTTATTCCTGATAGGTTACATGCGCTGAGAGTTCTTTTGACGAACTTCTAAATCTTGTCGAGATGAACCATCAACTAGCCTGTGATCCCGAAGCTGGTGGGTGCGGGAAACTCAACCATATCCACCATATTCTCACCACTCCACCACATGTTTTTACTATAGGTAAAAAACCTTTTTTATAGGACTTTGATGAATCTAAACCTTTCAGATCAGTAATACTATTTTGGGGCTGGCAGTTTTAGGGTGGCAAAACACATGTGAGACTGTAGAAGACATAGCAGCTACTCTTGCAGCCTTGAGTACCGAGATAGACATCAGCATCATGTACCGTGGCCTGGACCCTAAGAGCATATATAGCTTAGTTTCCGTGGTACACATTTCTTCCTCTTCCCTGTGACATTACCATAAGAACGGTTTCAAACCTGAAACCGACTGTACTTTGTGTTATCATAAGCTAACGTTGTTCTTTTACTAATTCTGCAACTCCAGGTTTGCTATTATGGACAGCATTATCATTGCTTTGCATATAGTCATGAACACGATCGATGGATCATGTACGATGACAAAACTGTTAAGGTAAGGCTATTCAAATACACTTGACTCGACTTTGCAGACATATATACACCTCTTCCACATTCACCCATTTTATGTAATGTCTTCAGGTGATCGGTAGCTGGAGTGATGTGCTTTCTATGTGTGAGAGAGGGCACTTGCAACCACAGGTTCTTCTCTACGAGAAACGTTAAATCAAAGAAAGAAGGAAAAAGAAAACAGAAGAAGTAGAGTTACATTGCTACAGTTTAGGAGATCTCTCAAGTACAAACTGCAAAGAAAGTAAGTAGAAATTTTCTTTTTGACAATCGAAAACCCGAAAGGAAGGAAAGTAATTACTCATCAAGGTCACTTTTTTGGTTAAGTGGGAAATATCAGTGGTTAAGAGGTTGGGGAAATCTTTTTGGTCATGACTCATGAGATTATGCAAAATTATTTTCAATGGAAAAGGTCTTAGAATATGTTATGTAGTTCTTTTCTTGGTTAAATCATTGCCATATTAATCATTATATGCTCATATATATTATATACAACATTCGGAAGAAAAAAATTAAGGAAAAAAAATTCCTACAAAGGAAAAATTCTACAAAGCCTTATTTTCATTTTTGCTACATATCTAAAGGGAAGATCTTGTGGGACTTGGACTTATCAACATGGAGGTGTTTTATGTCTGAGACTTTAAAAACAAGTTTGTACTTCCTATTACTTTCTTATTGAGTTTGGCCATTATTTTAAATGGGAAGAGAACTTGGATTATTATTTATTATTATAATTTATAAGAACTCAAATAATTTTAAATAAAACGAATAACCAACAAATCTATTTAATTTAAAACAATATCCAAACAAATCCAATTAAATTTGAATTTACTTAGGTTCAGTTAAAAAATAATGCTAACTCTTGAATCTTGTTTACCACCCAAGTAAATTATTCCAAAATTTATGTTCTTTTAATTTATTAAACAATATTGTATTTTTCAGATTAAAAAAAAATATTGTATTTCAAATCAATCAAAGGGATCTAATCCAAAACTTAAAACTAAATTCTATCCAAAAACTATCAGAATAAGATATTCCAAATAAGAAACCAAGTATCCAACTAACTCAAAATCTGAATTAATTTTCTTTTTTGAAAAAAAAAAACCTCATTTAAAAAATCCCAATTATAATTACAGTTCCTTAATATCCGGTTTAACTTTATTTTTTTACCTAATTTGCAAAAATCTCTATTTGCTCAGTCTTCTCCGTACGCAGCTAAATCCGCTTTATATACCAGACTCTTTCTCCTTCTTCCTTAACTTCATTTACCAAAAACCATTAACACAAACACACACAACACTCATTCAAAATCCTTCTTGATTTGTTCTGCTCTTCTTCTCCATCGAATGAGCCACATAAAAGCCATCCACAATCCCATTGGGTCAATAGAGAGGTTTTTTGATCTTCTCTTGATCTCTCTCATTGTTTTTATGACTCTTAAAGGCGGCACGAGTGGAGCGTGTGCCGCATGCAAGTACCAACGTAGACGCTGCGCCGCGGACTGCCCACTCGCGCCTTATTTCCCGGCGGAACAGCCTAAACTGTTCCAAAACGTTCATCGGCTATTCGGCGTAAGAAGCATCGTAAAGATCCTTGAGAAACTCGACGAAGCTCAGAAACCAGAAGCCATGAAATCAATCATTTTCCAATCTTACGTCCGCGACCGTTCCCCTGTTTACGGTTGCCTCGGAGTCACGCAAAACCTCCAGTACCTAATCTGGCTTGCCGAAGAAGAACTCAAAGCGGTAAATGCACAATTAGAACTCTATCGCTCTCAACAAAACAACAATAACAATAATGGTCAAAACCAAATGATGATTCATGAACTTGGTGAAAAGCAAGAAGATGCTACATCTCAGCTAGATTTGGGAATGGGACTAACTGTAAACAATAACCACAGCAATGTCACATCATTCTTTAGTCCATTACCGGTTTCCGAAACTCAGCAACATCAACCTCAAATGTCTTATACTTATAGTTGTAGTGAGGTTAATAACAATGGCTTTAGTCCTCCTGCTTATACAGATCATTCTTGCAAGGAGATTTTCACCGACAATAACAATACTTCTGTTGTTTGGGGTCAGAATCGATTTGCATATACTAACAATGGATTCAGCAATCAAAACGAGAGCTGTGATGATATGAAGAGTAATAATGGTGTGATGGCAATACAATCGCAGCTCGTTAATCTTCAGATGGTATCGAATCAGCAAGAGGAAGAAGATGGTCACGAGTACGATGAACTCCATCAGTTCCTCGAGATAACTGATGATAGGCAATCATTTGTGGATGCTAAAGAAGCTTACGCTTCAAGGTAGGGTTTAAATGAGTTACTTGACCTACACGTTTCTTCATATTATTTTTAGGGTTTTGGAATCTGATGTATTTGAAAATGGCAGCTCCGGTGAATCGTTGAAAGAAGCGATGGATCAAATCGGAGAGAACGAACTGAGGAATGCAGCTACTTGTTTCAGTCTCACCAGTGTGAATTGATGATTCTCAGTCGTGATCCGGTGAATCTTTTTTTGTTTTTTTTTCTCAGTTTTGATTAATTTTTTGATAAAACAGTAACACGGAGACACATATACGCGTTTGATTGCAATTTTTTTTTTCCTAATGTTTCTGGATGATTTGATTCATTTGTTATCTCTTTTTTTTTTATTTTGTGTCTAATAAACCATTTCCTTTTTTTTTTTACAGTAATAAAGAATTTACTTAGGCGGCGGTATTCATAAAAGAATTGATTTTAATGTTTTGTAGAAGAACTAATAGATTCCAATCAAATTCATATAGTAAAAATGGTAGGAATTGGCTCTTCACAAATTTGAAAGAATTAAAATTCTAATCAATTGAATAACACAAAAATTTTAAAGAATCAAGATTCAATTGAATAACACTATAATTCTCTAGAAAGTCTAATTCTCTCAAAATCAATAAAAATTCTTCAATTGAATCACACCCCCAATTAAAATCTCTTTCACGGTTATGCAATTGTCTTTTTACGGCAGCAGTAATCGATTATCATTTTACTTATGCATGCAATATTTCATCAGCTGATATATGCACAATTATAACTTTGGTTATTGTTTACAGTTAGTCCCATTCCCAAGTCTAGGTGAGATGTAACATCTTCTTTCTTTTCACCAAGTTCATGAATCATCATTTGGTTTTCACCATTATTGTTGTTTTGTTGAGAGCGATAGAGTTCTAATTGTGCAATACTTCATCAGCTGATATATCATGTGCTACTAAAATTATGTATCATATATGTGATTCTAAGTAATAAAGCATTTACAGTACGGATCTCTTTCACGGTTACTTAATTCTTTTTGACGGCAACAATATTCGCAGAACCGTCTCAAAATTTGTACATGCCCTGTTCAAAAATCAAAAGTAGGCCTTTGATAATATTAGTTTTTAAACGTTGATTACCACACACAAAAATTTTAAACAATAACTTCTCGTAATAAATAGTTTATAATTATAAATATTCTTTTTCTTATTTTTATAATAAATAAAAGTTTATCACTCAAAATTGTTTCATTTATACAATTTCAATTAATAACTTATATTTAAACAAAGTCATTTGTCTTATCGATTATACAAGAAAAATCACGTCAAGTCTTCTTTTATTTGTGTTTGTAACTTGAAGAATAATATAATTTATAAATATGATAAAAATATATCACTAAGTAAATAAATAAATAAAAACATGAAAGTTCCTTAAGATGTTGTCTTGAATGATTAAAGACGACAGATTGTAAAACTCGGATCAATTTTATTTATGGCTTTGTTATGAACGTGTTTGCAAAAAATCTTTTTCTGAGAAATGGCGAATAATTTGTGATATTCTCTCAATATATATATATATATACAAATTTAACTAATAAAATATATAAATGAAATCAAGTAAAAATCTCACACCTAATTTATACTCTAACACCATTTTTCTTTAATATTAACATTTGATCAATTTATACATCGCTTTATTATACTAATTATATATATTAAAAGTAAGTCTTAATTTAGTTTTTTCTTATTTGACTGTTTAAACGAAAACAATTTTTTTAAAAATCTTCAATAGTTAATTAATTTAAATATTTATAATAACATATACATACAGAAAAAAATATTTTTGGGCCCTTTCAAATTATGACACATGTTCGACCGAACCACTTACACATGTAAATAGACGGCCCTGGGTATGCGATTGTCATTTGATTTTCATTAGATTCATATAAATTTGTCAATTATTTGTAGTTAAGTTTCAAAAAAAAAATATTTGCAGATAAGTTTCAAAAAAGTAAAAAGTTTCAAAAAATAAGCAAATATTTATAGATAAGTTCCCAAAATTAAGCAAATATATATTTGTAGATAAAAGTAGGGGGAATTTCAAAAAGAAAAATGGGATTATGAGTTTGCTAAATAAAGTCTCTTGATCTCATAATTGATATATGAGCTTAATAGTTCTAACCAACTACTAATTTCTCATGAATAAATATGTTAATTTATCTAATTTAATCAATATAGTTAAAAGAAAATGAAAAATAAAAGATATAAATAATTAATATATCCTCTTTACGTATTTGAAAAGCTAAAAATGCAAATATACGTTTTAATCTATCATAGAAATTTTTTATTATAATTTTTATATGAAACGAATATCAAAATATTTTAAATAAGTATCTATGAGTTTTCCCATTTATAATGATTTTTAAACGAATTAGAACAAATCTAATGAATTTTTGTAAATGAAAAAAACAAATCTAATGATTCTTTTTGTAAGGAATATTGCCTAACAAAATATTATTTTTAGTTAGTTTTTAATCGAAAACAGTTATATCCTCAATATACGTGAAAATATATTTCTTTTCTTTTCGGTTCGTAAACTTGAAGAAGTCATTCAGACAATCACCACAATCACTATAATAAAAAAAAACGACAGTGTTTTGAGAGAAATACTTTAGCTCTGACTGGACAGATGTCTTGTGGGTCCCATTCTCCATCACCTTCCAAAGCCTGTCAAAACACATATTAAAAACCAAAAAGAAAAAAAAAAAAAAAAAACTGTTGAGTGAGAGAGAATGATTATGATATCAGTTTTCCCCCAAAGCTTCTCTCCGCTTGCTCCTACTTCTACAAGGTACTTACTTTTTTAATAATTAGCTTGAGCACTAGTGAGTTTTTTAGGACATTTTTACATAATCAGATTCTTGATTATTGAATATGTCTCCGATTGTACTGAACTCAGATTTCATTTCTTCTCCCTGTTGTGTCTCTTATGAATTATAAGATCCTCTCTGATTAAGATAGACAAGAAATCTCCTTCGCCTGTCACAATCAGATCCGAGTTAAAATGTTCCTTGGAGAGTCAGGCTTTGAGAAAGCGTTTTGTCTCGGGATTTGCAACCATTTTGCTTCTCTCTCAGGCAAACCAGGTTTATGTTAAACCCGAAATTGCGATTACCCGGTTCAATTGCATCATAAACCGGTTTTAAATTTCAGAGTTTCCTTTAAAATTCTGGCAGGGTGTTGCATGGGCTTTGGATCTATCCTCTGGTCATCAGAACATTTGCCAACTAGGGAATGCTCTTCCACTTGAAAATGCATCTGATTCTGACTCGATGATGATGATGATGACTAGAGGCATGACTACTAAGAACTTTGACCCGGTTAAGTACTCTGGAAGATGGTTTGAAGTAGCTTCTCTTAAGCGCGGCTTTGCTGGTCAAGGCCAAGAAGATTGCCATTGTACTCAGGTTGCTACCACTTTTTATATCCTTTGCAAACATATATAGTGTGAGTAATGCGTATACTTTGAGTGCATTCAAATGCTTTTTCGTTTGTTTACAGGGCGTGTATTCGTTTGATATGAAGGAAGCGGCGATACGGGTGGATACGTTTTGTGTTCATGGAAGTCCTGATGGGTATATAACAGGAATCAGAGGAAAAGTTCAATGCGTGGGAGTGGAAGAGCTCGAGAAAACCGAGACTGATTTAGAGAAGCGAGAGATGATTAAAGAGAAATGTTTTCTTCGATTCCCCACGATTCCTTTCATTCCTAAGTTGCCTTATGATGTTATAGCCACGGACTACGACAACTACGCTCTTGTCTCTGGAGCCAAAGACAAGGGCTTTGTTCAGGTGATTCAAGAAAATAAATGGGTTTTGAATATTTTGTAGCATTCTCTTAATATATAATTTGATATGTCAGGTGTATTCGAGGACGCCGAATCCAGGTCCTGAGTTTATAGCTAAGTACAAGAACTATTTGGCGCAATTTGGATATGACCCGGAGAAAATAAAGGATACTCCACAGGATTGTGAAGTGATGTCTGATGGTCAGCTAGCTGCAATGATGTCAATGCCAGGTATGGAACAAACGTTGACAAATCAGTTTCCTGATCTTGGATTGAAAAAATCAGTCCAATTTGATCCTTTCACAAGTGTGTTTGAAACCTTAAAGAAACTTGCACAGCTCTATTTCAAGTAGACCAACTTTTCTAGTTCAAGTTTTTGAGTGTATATAATACATCTTCCAGAATCAAATAGTCTTCTGATTATAAAGTCTCTTTTGTAAGAAGTATATTTTTTTTTTTTGTGCTGTCATAAACCAATAATTGGCCGACCCTCATAAAAACAAACAGGCCCAAAATTATGATTACTTGATTAACCGACTTGATTTATAGAGTCCCACATCGATAAATCGTGATTCACTCGCTCTAACAGAAGGCATATATAAGCAATCCTTCACCTTCCAGACAGATCATACTTTTCTCGGCCTCTTGGCTAAGATCATGTATAGTATCTGTTCTTATCAGTTTAATATCTGATACATTTTTGATATTAACTTAATTTGTTAATGGGGCGAGAGTACGCCATATCAGCTTGCTGATTGGGCTCTCATGTGTCGCCTTCGTCTTGCACTATTGCGTTGGCCAGGCACACCCCACCAATTACGAGTCAAACTTTATGATTACTATTTGGTATGTTTCATATCAAGACCAACCGGTCAGTTAGCGTAAACCAAATCTAACCCAAAATTAACAGTACAGAGTCAGCCGAAACATATGCAATCAAATTTCAATATATCACTTTTTAGTTTAAATCAAACCGAACCAAAAACAAATGCTAAAATCCTTTTTGTTTTTGTCGTCACAAAAGCTAAAATAAAAAATTAGAAAACTTTAATTTATTGTTTTTCACATAATTTTATCCGGTTCTGAGCTTCTGATAATATTTTTTAATTCCAAAATTAATTTGTTATGAAAAATATATGTAAATAGGCTCTAAATGACTAAATCACATACATGAATGGGCTTACAGCTCTCACCAAGCTCGTCGTTTGTGAATACTAAAAACGGCGCACATTCCTCAACTCTAAGAGCAAAACGTTACGTAAATCAAAATCGTCATCACATAAGAGCAAAACGGCGAATTGGACGAAACGGAAACCCAGAGAAGAAGATGGTAGCGATATCGATGTACAGAGGCAACCTCCACAAAGTTCCCGACGTTCCTCGACGGTGGAGGATGCCTGACCGGAATCTCTCTTTCAAGGATTTCAAATCTCTCCTCCATCGCCGTAAACGGGCTCTTTCTCGTATCTCCAACCCTAACGTCAAGACTGAGTTGGTTACCATTCCGGAGGATGCGATTTTATCTGAACGTCTCCGTTCGTCTGGGAAGCAGAAGCTGGTTGATGCGAAGAGCGATGAGATTGGTGTGAATCGAGTTACGGAAGATGAAAACTGCAGATGTGATGGTTTCCAAGGATCGGACGGTGGAGATCGTTCCAGGAGAGTGATGGAAACTGATAATAATACGCCACACGAGGATGCGGCTAACGAGAAAGCCGAGGTATGATTCAGTGTATTGCATATTCCAATGAAATTTGATTTGGAATGAGAAAATCGTAGTGATTGAGGTTAAGTACATAGGAATATTGGGAAAAGCTTGGTCAATTTTGGTGTTTGATTTGTTGAATTGTAGAGAGGTTACTATAAGCTTGAAAATTGTAGAGAGGTTGTTTTGCTTTCCTATCTTTTAGATGACACAAATCAGTAAGGTCCTTATTGTTTTTCCACCAGGGAAAGGAAATAGTTGAACAAGTACCAAGCGAAATAGAGAAAGAACAGAAAGAAGTTGAGGAGAGATTACAAGTGTTGAATGCAAAAAAACACAATTTAGTCCAAATGCTTAAGCAGGTCAGTCCACTCTCTGTTTATCATCTCTATAACTGCTATTATCAATACCAGTTTATTGAAGTATACTAGCTCATCGTTGTCAAACTAACTGATACACAGATTTTGAATGCGGAGGAAGAATTGAAAAGGCGGAGTAGCATGCAACAACAACAAGGAGCAATAGCCACTCGTCCTTCCCTTCCACTCCATGTGGATGTCTCTAATGACGGTGCTCACATGGAAGGAGGAGATATCGATGATGCAGCAAATCATAATAATGCTCAGTCTCGTACTGTGCTTCGACTTTGTGGTGCATCGTCGTCATCTGAATCTCCTCTCAGACGAGCAGCAGCAGCCTTTTCGCAACACAATATGGTAAATGTTCAAAATTTCTTCTATCGTATACACAATATAAATGAAGTAGATATCAACATAAAGCTTGGCTACTCTTTTTCTTCTTACTCAAATTCTGGTCTAGAGCCTTTTGCATGGATATATATATAATTGAATGTTGTTGCTGTTTGTCAGGTTCCGCACCCTTCTCGAGGTAGCCCACGTGTTGGTCCGTCTCAACCCGTGAATCCGAGTTCTGCTGCTGTCACTGTTTCTGCTTCAGGAACAAACTACATTGCTTCATCTCCTTCACCAGCTGGTTCTGGTGGCACTTCTGTTTTTAGGGAATCACGGCTTCAGAGTCCTTGGAATTAGGAGCCTCTCCTCTATCACTAACTTCTTCTTTTTTTTTTCTTCTTTTTGGTAACTAATGTGAGATGTTGAAAATATTTTGAAACCGATTGATATATAAATATATGATTTTCAGAGGTTACGATTGGTGACACAAAATGGTAAGTGAATATTGCAAAATGCAGCATGTTACAGGAATATAATGAGGAGCTCCAAAATAGAGTTAAGAGGAAAGAATACACACAGTGAATTAAAGGAGGTGAAAAGCGTGCTTCAACACTAAGGGTTAGATATTTAGGTGGCTAAAGCATAGCATGAGCCAATTCCTCTTAGTTAGGCATTATGTAGATGCTCTTATTCCTACAGAATGATAAAATGTTCCGTCGAGGGACAAAACCACCTGCTTCAGTGGATGCGCTTATTTGCTCTTCACGAGTACCAACAAGAGGCTTTTCAACCAAGAACCGCTGGTGTTATGAACTGGAAAAAAGTTCTCTTGACTAGTCCAATGTTCCCTGAGCCAGACAAGAGTACACCACTGAGTGGTTGAGCATGTTCGAACCAGGATCAGTAGTGTTTTTTTTTTGCATTGCGAAGCCAAGTCGTCTTGGAGAAAGAGCAATTTCAAGAACTTTTTGTCTAGGAATGGAGTTAACAGGTTTACCATTTTTGTAGTAGTATAGCCACCAAGAGGCGTATCCACGATTAAAGAAGCATTTCGAAGAGCGGGTTAATGGATGTGGAGTGGTATGGGGAGTATGGGTGGAGCAACTGTTGATATTGTCTCTTCTATCGACAGGTTGTTTTGTGAACCATTATGGGTCTGGTCAATGTGGGAGTCTCTAACTGAGTATTTGTCGAATACAGTTTATTTCGCATTTGGGTGATCACATTCTTACCACAAGATTGCTAACAGATGAACTCAAACGTATTTGTGAAAATGCAGCGAGAAGTGGAAACAAGATGGTTCTCGAAAGATAGCTTGAGAGACGCACTTATGTTTTGATGGACAAACGATAGCGAACTAGGGAAGCTAGTGAGGAAGAACCACATCGAATTGAAGGAGACTTTCGTTAGTCATTGAGTGGTTATGTCTATAAGTTTATGGAAGCATTGCATAATCTAATCTTGAATACAAATCTTGAATGAATAGTCCAAGAATAAATTTGAGATGATAGTATTAGATATATAGATGTCCTATTTAGTTTTCATGATATGACAAAAACAGCAAATTTACAACAATTTTGTTGATTAAACTTAGGAATAAAGTGACTAAAAACTTACTCGACCCTTTGTGTAGCAAGATGGAGTAGTGTGCGAAAGAATTGAGGAGGATACATTGGCGGCTGCTCTGCTAATGCCTTTAGTTTTCCAAAACAAAACAAGAATGTGTTTGTGTCAAACGTCTCATTAGAGTGTTTCTGTTAAACATATATGAGTGCAAAAGTCACCTGTTGGATTAATACAGTGGAAGGAGTCATTCCCGGAACTGTGTTCACCTCTATAACCAGCACCTGCACATTTTCTTTGTGAGAACCCAGGAAACTGATCTTGGATTGAAAGATGAAAGTTAACATTAGTAGAATGCAAAGTAATTATCTGGGTCGTCAAGTACCTCTCCTGTTTCAACGTGCACAAAAGCATCGATCCGTGAAAACCCCTCTAACCCAAGAGTTTCCGCAATCAGCTCAATGCCTTGTTTGCATCTTCCCAAAGCTTTCTTGCTGAAATTACACAACTCATAAGATTTTATATGCAGATATATTTTTCTGTGTATGTGTGTGTGTGCTTTTAACATTGATTACGCCAAATGAACAAAGCTAGCAAAACCAAAGCCAATCAAAAGGAGAGTTTTGTAACAAACCTCATGATTGTTGGTGGAGGTGGAGTAAGGTTTATGCCAGTGCCACCTAATAAAGATATAATTACATACACCATTGTAAAGACAATATTCTTGTACAAATGTAAAGACGACATCCAGTGGCAAAGAAGACGAGTGGTTGTACCTTGAAATTTCTCTTCGAGTGACAATATATCGCCACTTTCCTTGACAGTAAGACTGGGACTCAATGAATGCATTGACCCACGCTTTCCGATTACACCAACGGTTATCTCTACCCACCGACTCCTACCTTTCCAAGAGAGCTGCTGCTTGGCTTTGGATGAAACTATGATTTCATCAGTCTCAACAAACGGTTCAAATATCAAGAGCTCCGGGGTAGGATTTGGCATCTCAATCATTCCATGTGTCTACACAAAAGAGGAGATAAGGATTTGCATAATCCTGCTTTATCACTAAAGGCCTTAAAGTTGTACTAATAGAATGATTTTTCATTTTTTTACCTGAGAAAGAGAGTTTGGAGGAATCCTTGGTAGACGATCCTTTAAAGCTTGTACATATACAGCAAGGTCTTCACAGGAGCTGTAGGAAAGCCAAAAGGTTTTAAGAAAAAAATAAAAACAAATAAACTAGTGGTCATGACTTTTGAATACGGCTTACCATAATCTTGCAACACCAGTGGAGCATCCATCTCTAGCTGGTTTAACACACAGTGTCAGACACCGAAGCTTGGTTATCAATTCATCCCATATCTTTGGAATGGTCTCAAGCATTATATCCTCTGTTCTCTTCACATCTTTGCTAATGGTATGAACTCCAAACTCTGAAAGCTGTTGATTATGAGAAACAAACGAAATGTAATTTGTACAGTAAACCGAATACTACTCTTATTTTTCAATTTATTGGATTGACTTGTAACCGTACATGACTAAGAGCCTGAGATGTCATAACCTTGTCCATGCAAGTCCTTGAAGCTACTACGCCTGGACCTTTATGTGGATAAAAAACCAATCAGGGGAACATATTTCATGTGGATAACAAAAAAGAAACCTGAATGCTATATCATTAGTTGCAGCGAACCTGTGTAAGCAACTCCTTCATCCTCCAGTAATGCCTGCAGCGTACCATCTTCCCCAATTCCTCCATGAACTGCCAGTTTGCATTTGAAAAATTAAAATCACAAAACACTACGTTACCAAAACAAGTATCAGCATCCCCATCTGTCTTTTCCCAGCTTATGTTAATACAAAATAGGAAACATTGCTGTCTCTTAGTTATAAGACAGACCTGCAATGAAGACGGTTGCTTGAGCTTCCTTGGCAAGCTTGATCCACTCTTTCAGTGAGAATTTCATGGGTAGTTCGTCTGTTATCAAACCCTTCAAACCAGCTTTGATCCTTCAAACCATCCATAAGATCCTCCATCACTTGCTTCTGCAGCAGAGATGTAAACAGAGCCCGATCAGGCTCAATTGCTTCTAAGCACTCTGCAAGAATTTCCTCAGCAGTGTGCCTTAGCACAACAGAGTAGCTGAGAAGAAGAAAATTAATGGTGATGTGAAATGATAAAGGAAAAGTCAAAATAGTTTCATGCATGCATGTGAAATACCACAATGTGTTGTTCCACTCTATATAAGCTTTTGCCTTGTTGGACATCAATGTGGTATTGTATTCAAGGTCAACATTTGTATTTATCAGTACCCTACTATATATCTTATTTCTAGTTGGAGTTCGAGAATACACTTACGGTAATAGCCAGACTTCTCTATTGTCCAAATCAGATTTTGCTTTATCCAGAGATGCACCAGATGAGTTGCCAAGTGATGTGGAAAGCAAGCAGGGAGTCACCTTGAGCTGCAAATAACAAGATCACCAGAGTCAGGGAAATGTTGTTGCACCTGCAGTTTAGCTTATTAATTTTAGATTAACGACAATGCCAATTGGAATTGATGATTTCATAAGATGTATGATTACACCTCAAATGACATAATGCTGTAATCTTGTCAACTTACATCAACAAATCTTTGCAAATTCATCCAGACATTTGTTCCACTCATGACGGAGACCTGCCGCTCTGATGTGTCTCCGCCAAATATGACAAACACTTTCTGGACGTCCCGGGAGGTTTCCAGGGTTGTTGAACCTCGGAGTAAATGACTAGACCCATAATTATACCAAGTAAGATGGGGAAACCTTGAGCTAGCACGGTGGACGATTGTTCGCAAAATGCTTGAATGAGAAAATCCAACCTGAATGTAAGAATCAGTGATCAACATAGAATCCAGTCATATTTATATAAATAATCGAACCTCAGTGCTCGAATGACTAGGCATGCACGAAAGAAAATAGGAATAAATGAACAATACAGTGAAGCTTCATGAAGCGTATTATTTTTATTATAACCGCACTGATTATACTTAGGAGTTAAAAAGAAAGAGGGTACAATCACAAACATTTCACAAAATATGAGAAGACAAGTTTGATAGAGTAGGGGAATATTTTGTGAAAGAGAAAGCTATTTTGCTCCATGCCACTTATCTGTAAAAGTTACAACATCTTTAGTTACCTTAGAAGCCTGCTGAAAGAGAAAGCTATTTTGCTCCATGCCACTTATCTGTAAAAGTAGTGGAGAAATGCATCTGAGTGTTACGTATAAGAGCAATGCAATGCACAAATAAATCCTAAGGCCAAAAAGCTGCAATTGGCTAACCAGGTTGATGTCTGTGAATACAATATCCCGTGACATGAGGCCTCCAAGAGTTTTACTTGCGGATGATGATAAATTTGAAGAGGGGGCCAAATACCATCCATCGGTGCGAGCAAAATCACGAAGACCAAGCCTTTGAAATAGAAGAGATGCCTCTTCACGGATACTTTTGATAACATGGATAGGGAAACGAGGAGGGGTGTAATAGGTGACCTGTTTATTTTTTATAATCACATCGTGAGAGGAAATAAAGCTACTAAAATCTGGAACTCAACGCGTGGAGAAACCACTTGAAGACAGCAATGACAAAAAAGGCCCAAAATTTAGCATTTTGAATACAGAATCAAAGGCATGAAAGAAATCAACGAGTTCTAGACGCACATTTCATTATGGTAATGGAAATTGCAACAATCATGTTTCTTTCAACACTGCCATGGGACTGAAGTTGCACCTGATCACATAAGTATTTGGATACGTAAGTAATTAAGCATGATATTAAGGTAGAGAGCCATCCAATATATCCCAATGCCAGAGTGTATCACTTCCTTCAAATGGAAAGTCATCAAAAATGGATAATAGACGGTTAAAAAGGTAGTTCTGAAATCTGCTTCCAATTTAGTGCAAAATATAAAAGAGGCTCAAGTTTTGCAAGTCCAAGTTCAACATGTACCATGTAAAAATGGTGTTAATATATCAGCTGAGCCTGAACTTCAGACCAAAAAACAAAATATGGCACAAGAACTCAACCTGTGAAACTCAGAAAGCAACTGAAAATGTGATTACCTCAGAGGGCATCAGCACAACAGGATGACAATCAGAACCAGAACCCACATCCAAGACGATGGCAGTGAACTCATATGCATTTTCAATAAACACCTCAATAACAACCCTATCGTCAATTCCCTGTCGGACAACAGAAGGAAACAAAAAAACTGCCTGTGAATGTAAATAAATAGCTTGCAATCCTGAATGAACATACATTTCTATTTTCCAGAAATAAGAGATTTCCATTCTATCACTTCCAAGTTCCTACAACGGATTGTCCAAGCTTCAAACAATGGTTACCTCTTGAATAAGTTCAATAGCCTTCTTAACTGAACCATCTACGCCAAAAGCAACCTTGACACCAATGCTTGATCCTGCTCTAGCTGGTTTGACCTGAAACAGGCAGACATGAAGCAAAGGGGAAAAACTAAATGAAGAGGAAATGGAATCTCTAGCTAACATTTTCTACGACCATACTGAGAAAACGCCGGGTGCTTACCACGACTTTTCCCACCTCGAGGTCCAACTGGTTATCTGTAAACCATTGTGCTATTTCACTTTCGTCTACTCCAGTTCCCTATTCATAGAAATAAATATCAGTAGCTAGAAATATGATACAAATATAGCTACACATAATTACACTGGAATTGAATGCAGAAAGAGAGACGTGCCTGCATTAACAATATACTACCTGCACCAAGTAGTTTGGTACTGACATGAATCCATGTGCCTTTAGCTCCAAAGAGGCTTCATACTGGAATAATTAGTTCACTGAAAACAATCAGAACTGTACTTATTAAGCTGTAGTTGATTATCTGATAACTAACCCGTACATCCAACTCTTATTATTTACCTTGTCAAAGGCTCAGCGGCATTCACGGGAGCCAGTCCCCACAAATGGAATATTACGACTCTCCAACAGCTCCTGCATAAATTTTATTAAGGTTCCATAACATAAATACTTCAAATAGAAAGAAAAAAAACCCCAAAATTTAAGAAGAAAAAAAAACCTGGATGCCACCATCTTCACCAAATCGACCGTGAATAACTGGGAAAACAATGTCCACAGCGGAAAACAGATGCTCCGCGAATTCTGATAATGAAGAGAATCCCTGTGCAAGACTACATCATGAAACAATCTATACCATTCAGCTTATTTGGTTACTATTATTGTTTTTCCCAAGACCGATTCTCATAATAACCCTCACCTCTCGAGCTTGAAATCAAAATCTGCCGGAGTATTCGAGTAGAGCTGCAATTTTCCGCAAACCAATATTAGAAAGGATCAAAGATACATACAGCAGAAACTGACAAAATGTCTATACAACTAAAGCAAACCTGGGCAGAGGAAATTGCAAAAGCTTTGAGATCAGGATCTATATAGTAGCAGCTCACGCTTATTCCGTTACCCTAATGCAAAACAAATGAGATTTTTTCAGAAAATTTACAGATCCAAGCTCAATTGAACAAGGGGAAAAGGAATTTCAGGATTTAACGAACCTGGATATGATCGAGAACTGATCTAGCAGAGTTGAGAGAAATCCCGCGCTCCGCCGATGGACCACCGCAGATGAGTCCAACTCTCAAATTCCTACTTTTGTTCTCCTCTCTGTCAATGACGACCGAATTCGAGACGGTGGTTCGTATTTCACCGGAGCTCCGATGCCTCTTCTTCGTACCCCAAAACCTGAATGTACTCTCGCTTTTTGATTTCTTCTGATTCAGCTTCAATGCGGTCATCGCTGCTCGATTAACATCGTCTCCTGCTCCTCCTCCTACTATGCCTCTAGTCATCGATAAGCTGACGCCGATCGCCATGGACGCCATTTCCAAAGAGAAGCTTACAATTTCTCCGTACGATAATCTTTTTCACTCGCAAAGTGAGTGAACAGATTTCGAAACGAAGAGCTTTCGTTGCACGCGGGAGCCTTGCACGTGCCAATAAAAAAAAAACTCTTTAATTAGATTTATAAATGGGCCTTCAATGTGGCCCATATGGCCCATGCTCGAACAGAATCTCTCACATGTGAAAACTTCAATTTCTAAGGAGTGTATAAGAAAGTTTGAATCTCTCTCACATGTGAAACCTCAGATCCTAGTTTTGATTGGGATATAAATTTTTTACTATATTCTATAATGCTGTAATTGTTTTGTTGATTATTACCGTGAATAAAAGTGATTAGTTTCTTATGCTATAATGCTTTCCAACTCAATGGGTCTGTTACGAATTAATTAGGAACCAAATAAAATTTGGAAACCAAACCAAACAAAACCAATTTGAATTTTCTAAACTAAAATGGTGTTTCAAAATGGAAGCATTGACTAAACCGGACATGAAATCTGAAAGGGAACATTTTCAATTGTAATCCATCCATAGTAATAAACCTCATAAATCTCTCCAGTTCGATAAGCGGAGAGGAAAGAGAGAGATTGGATGGGGATAGTGGGTAAAGCTGGAGAATGGTCGTTCAAGGCCTTCACGGCGGGGCTAGGGCTAGCCACAGTCTACCTGACCGCCTCTTTCTCTTTTAATGTCTACCGTGGCCTCTCTTGGCACAACGCTCAATCTGTATGTTCTTCTCTCTTTTTCTTATTTCGGCTTCGAATCACGACTCGTTCCCTGTAGATTAGATCGATCGCTTACACTTGAATCCAATGATTTGTAATTTGATTGCTACTTCGAGCTCATGTCCAGATTTAGGGCAGTTTCTATATCGATTTTCATGGAAATTAGACCTAATTAGTCTTTGATTCTTGTCTGATTAACCAAATCGCTATAGATATCTCTTTGGGATTTTGGATATTACTGATTCAGGTCCAGAAAACTCTTAACCAAACCCTAGAAAAGTTCCACCAACTAAACGATCTGCTCAGAGACCTTTATAAGCCTAGTCTTCACTTACTGCTCCCTAACGGACCACAACATCTGTAATCTGCTAATTCAGTCCTAGGGTAGGTACAGTAGAACCTATAGCTAAGAGTTAAGCCTCTGAACTTGTTCAAGGCTGAAACTACAGCCTATATACGAAATCTTCGCATCCGTTTGTCTTCCGTGTTTTGGCTTATCACAGCAACTGTCTGCATTAGGCTACCATGGCTAATATTCATTCAGCTTATTCTATTTCTTAGGTGAGGATATAGTGATGTGATTGATAACCTACATTAGTAACGAAATGAAAACGCAATAATCATTTTGGAGAACTTTAGTGTTCCTGATTCAAGTTTTAAGAGATATCAACTGGTAGATGCGATGTGTTGTAACGATTTTGATTTTACTTCTTTTTTCACTTGATTCTTTCTTTTTCCGCATTCATTATTTGTATGTAGTTTACTTATTGTATAACAGTGTGTTATGTCCTTCTGGACTACAATATTCACATGAAATCTATTTTATGAACATTTTGTGTTTGTTTAAGTGAGAATTCATATTTCTATTCCTCGCGCAGAAGCTGGAGCAATCTGATGAACAACCCGAATGATCCGAATTCAGCAGATGCTTCCTTGAACCTTTGCGTGTGTTATTACTTTTCATACACTTGGTATATCTTTGTTTCGATTCTAGGAGCAATTAAATAAATGACAAGTTTTGTTTGATACCTTCACCAAATTTGTAATGCTATTCCGTTAGTTCCATAGCAGCAAAGGAACCAACTTTTCTAATAGTTCCATTAGACTACAGAGAAGATGCTCATATAACATTGAATCTGTGAATCAACATTCGATCAACTCCAAAAGTTCACATCGGTTTTGTTATTTGTGAAGAAGGTATGGTCATGTGTAGAAACTGTGAATCAAACAATTACATAAGAGTAAAGGCTGATAAAATGCAATTGATAAATCATGTCGTACTCTGTGAACTTGTGCTACATTCAAGTCAAAGTCGGTAAGGGTCTATAGCGATTTGGGTTTTGCGAAAACAATACAAGGGTCTGCCAAAAGACAAACACCAGATCCTTTTTGTTTCATTGCTTATTCAGACCATTGAGCAATAACCAACATGAGTAACAACACGAATTTCTGAGATTGTCATAAAGGAAGATGGATGATAAAAGCATAAACAGACTCATGAGCTTCCTCCTGCAGCCTGAGCTTCCTTCCTCATCGTTGCTTTCGCATAGATCTCATAGCAGCATCCTGAAACAAACAGACATGAGAAGGCTATTCACGTCAAACACAGAATACATCATCAACCACACCACACACCACACTACTAAGTACTGATTACATCAGATATGTAAGTCAGAAAAGTTTGAAAGTTCTTAGTTTTCAATCAAAGAGATAAGAAGCTGTGGATCCAACAACATTTATTGAAAGGAGATTTCATTGGTGAAAGTACCATCTAAACGAAATAAATGACAGTCCGTACATCATCTAGTCTACTATTCAATTTCCTTCCATTGTGAATATGAAATTATGATCAGACAATGAGGTAAAGCACTAAGACTACTTCAGCAAAGCAAGGATATCTCCATCTGCAGATTTTCTTGATTGAAAAAGGTTAAAATCACAGACAAAAGCAGTGAATCTTTCTAAAAATATGTATCAAGGACTACCTAATTCATCCTAAATAGTAACAGATGATTCCTATCCTCACAACAACACAAAAGTTGATCAGTTAACGAAAAGAAGTGATTTCCCCTACCGGCAACAACGACAATAGTAAGCACATCTCCAATCTTTTTCAATCGATGAACGCCTTTCTTATGCGACTTGAATCTACTCAAAGCAGCATCCTCAGCCAAGAGCTGCAACAACAACACATCCATGGAAAACAAAAATCAAGAGAAATCTCATAAAAACTATTAAAAAAAAAATCAAAATTCTACAAGAGCCATCTCTTGCTTTGCTTCGCTAATTTAGATTCAAGTTTGTATTCTGAACAATTACACTACCTTCAATTACTATAAAGACCCCTCAAATCAAATTCAAAATGAAATATATCTCATTTTCTGAACAATCCAATAATACCGAATCTCTACCCTAGAACAGAGATAAATGTAAAGGATACTTACAGCTTTCTCGCGAGCTCCTAGCTCTACATGGAACCCGCGACGGGATTGAGCAAATGCACCATCCGTCTTCTGCAAATTATCAAAAGGAGTCAAAACGATCCTGTCATCGATCAAACGAATCGAATCATATTTATTGATGAGATTCAATTCAAACGAAAATTACCTGGGAAGAAGAAGATCGAAGGTGAGATGAAATCGAGGTGTTCTTGAGCAAAAACGCCATTTCCGATGACGAACAAAGCGAAGCAACGATTGATGAAGACGATGAGCGCAGGAGTAAAGTTCTCAGTAATATGTGGGGTTAAATTGTAATTTTCAGCGTTTCGCTTTTTGCTCCAAATCTAAACCATTATTCTATTTTGACCCCAAACTTATTTTATGGATACTTGTCGACCTCTCCCAAGTGATAACAATGTTATGAATACCATTGATACAAAATTGTGTCATTAAATTTTTTTAGCCCTTTTCAGATTAAAAGCAACAAGTGAAGAAAATGAATTAGGGGACATACCAAAACAAAAACAAAAAACACAATACCGAACTAAACCAAAGTTTTAATTCTGGTTATCTATACTAAACCTTAGAAGAGGGCAATCATTAGTAGACGCTACTTTAGCTTTTGCTTTTGGTTTAGCAGCATTCTTCTTGCAATTGCTGCAGAGCTTACCATGTGAGTATAACAGACAGTTCAGATCAAACTTGAGCTCATCGGGGATTCTACGGTTGAGATGGGCATACGTTTTGTTCCTATCTGTGGTTTTCGGGACCCAGCCTAATGCCTTTGCGATCTCAAATACCTGATTCAGTCGGTTTTGTATATCATTTTTTCCCCCCAAAGTAAAAACAAACACTAACACACAAGAATTACGGAAACACTCACATGTGTGTCTACCGGAAAATCGTTGTGCTCGAGATTGAACATCAGAACACAAGATATCTGTCAATCATCATTTACCAGTATGAATAACGGGTAGGTCTCAACATCACAAGGTCGTAAAACTGTTTCTTTCAAGTTATAAGAAACAAAAAAAAAATCAGGGTTTTACCGTTTTGGGTCCTATTCCTTTGAAATGAGAGAGCTCGGTTTTTACTTCTTCTACCGATAAACCACGGAGGTACTCCAAGCACAATTTGCCTCTCTCGTTCTGCAACCGGTTCAATATGTTCTTAATACACAGAGCCTTTTTCGGAGCCAATCCTCCACATCTTATAGCACTCTCAATTAACTTCGACTCCGCAACTCGAACCTAGAGTGGATGCAAGAAAGAAGACCCTTCAAAATGACAAACAAGCAAACAAAGGCAGTAGAATTTAACCGACTGTAACCACTAATCAGTAACGAAAAGAATCTAAGTGAGTCAGTCTTAACACTAAATAAAACCTAGTGACCAACACAAATTTGATCCACTAAACAATATCAAGATGCATGTTAATCAAAACTTCTAAGCATATCTTAAGGAGAATTTGTTTCCAAGAAAGAAAAGATTCACTGAACTGTTTCTATGCCCTTTTTTCAACCAGAAAATGAATATAAAGTCTAGCATTCTTTAACCTAAATCAATAACCATATCAACATCAGGAATTCACAAACCCTAATCTTCCAGAACCATCTAACCCTAACGATTTTCTACATGCAAATTGGAGAGCTTACATCATCCCATTTCGGAAATGCATTTTTGAGAGAAGTGAAAGCCCTTTGGGAATTGACCTCAGTTGTGTTCTGAGAAAGAAGAATTTTAACCAGCCCATCAAGCACACTCTCCTTCTTCGCAGAATCTAACGGCTCCGATTTTACCCTAGTCTGTGAATCGTTCCCATCAACGGTGGAGAGTGATCGGAGTCTCTGACGGCGATAACTAGCGAATTCAGGAGGGAACCCATGGAGAGACAACAAAGCATCCCTTACCTCTCGACATTCTTCTGAGGTAGGTATAGGAAGTGAAGGGTAAGGATCGCCGAATTCGACGGTGGATTTATCGGCCGGAGTGTTTGAGTCGCCGTCGTCTTGGTGTAGGCGTTTCCTTTTCTGGGATTTGCTCATCTCGCGACCGATGCAATTCTCGGATCGGTTTACTATTTTGTTATGAATCGGTTTATTCGTTGGGTCCGGTTTTCTTTATTTAACATGCAAATTTTCAAAATTGAATTGCAATACATATATTTATACAATTATTTTTGTTTGAAACTTATATATTTATAAAAAATAAAGTAGATATACGAAAGAGTATTTTTAGAGGGAACGAACGGAAGATCCCATATTTAGGTGAGAAAGAATTTTACTGTTCATTTTTTTTTATACGAATGTAACTCTATTCCTACGACATATTCCTCTAGCATGTGTAACTGTGTTTGTGTGTGTAACTGTATTTGTATATATTGTGTCAGAGTAATAGTTATCCAATTTAATTTGTGTATGTCTGAATGCTAGTGTTACAATTGTACTAGTAAATGACTGAACCAAATTAAAAAAACATTTGTACTTAAATTTGTTGTTCATTCGAGTTAATATTTACACTTTAGGGTATAGATTTGGTGGTGGGGTTGAGGTTTAGGGTTTAGGGTTTAAATGTGTGAATTTGTGTTATGATACTTAATTGGGGTATAGTATTAGGTTCAAAATTACTAGTGGAGATAAGGTTGGATATGACTAAGCCAAATTTAAAAACATTTGTACTTAAGTTTATAGTAATAATTACACTTTAGGGTATAGATTTGGGGAGGTGGGGGGGGGGGGGTGTTGGGTGTTAGGGTTTAGCATCCTTAAGTTTATAGATCATTTGAGTTAATAATTACACTTTAGGATATAGATTTGGAGGGAGTTTATGGTTTAGGGTTTAGCAAATTTTACTTCATAAATGTATTAGAGCATCCTTAATGGTGTGTCACCACATTTTTTATAATTAAAAAAAAAATTTTAGACACCCAAGTGTCTCAACTCAAAAAAAGACATTTTTTTGAGTTGAGACACTTGAGTGTCTAAATTTTTTTTTTTTTTTAATTATAAAAAAATTGGTGACACCATTAAGGATGCTCTTAGGGTACTGTATTAGGTTCAAAGCAACGAATGGAGATAAAGTTGGATATTTATTTCATTAGCCAGTTCTGATTTGTAAAAGTGGATATTAATTCTATTTACTGACCAAATCTTCCAAATTTATGCATTTAATGCGCCTGATGCGACAGTAGTTTGTGTGGACGATACCACGCCGTCTGAAATTCTAGAGTAGGTGTGCAATAACCTATAACAACTTGAAGAGGCGCTACACCTATATGGCAAAGGCTACGGAGCGCGTGAACATACAACGAAGGCCAAAATCGTCCGGTTTTGGGGAAAATATGGTACTCGGGTGTAATTTTCAGTTTTTATTCCTTCTTACCTAATTTTTCAATTTTTTGGGGGGTTTTCCTTTAATTAACTCTATACGAAAATGGAAAATCTTCAATTGAAAGATTTTCTAGTGCCTTTTTTAAACCATAATCAAGTATAGTTTATTGCAAATTTACATAATTAAAGTTTTTGATTTAAATATTTAAATCCTTGACATTTTTTATACTAAACAATAATTTCTTATATTTTTAATTTTTAAAACTGTCATATCCCCTACAAATTTGAAAGACACCCTTCCTCATTTCAGTTAGCGGTCGTTTCGTTTTGCTTTCTTGCAACACAACTATGATTTCCGATCTTCCAGAGGATTTGGAATAGGAAATACTCGCTAGGGTCCCGAAGGGTGGGCAAAATATTCGAAACCGAAAAACCAAACCGAACCCGATCCGAAATTATCCGAACCGAACCGAATTCGATTTTATAAAATACCCGAATGGGTTTCATTTTCCTAAAACCGAAACCGAACCCGAACCAAACTGAAAACCGAACGGGTATCCGAATTACACGAAACATAAAATTAACTATATATATTTAGATATACTGTTCACATAATTTATGCACTTTTTAGTTTTTTTAAATATTTTTTCGGATGATTCGGGATTTGTGAGTATATTTGGCTAAAATAATTAATTTAATTAGATAGTTTATTTAAAATTTTAGTTTTTACTATTTATTTTTCGAAAACCTTAAGTTAAAAATAAATTAATCAAACCAAATTAGACTAAAAATTACATAAGTATGAATATTTCAGGTAACCGGACCGAAACCGATCCAAAATTTTAAATTACCCGAATGGATATTATATTCCTAAAACAAAAAACCTGATAACCGAATTAACCGAACCGAAACCCGAATGGTTACCCGAACGCCCACCCCTAGTCCCGACCAAGTCTCTAGTACAATTGCAAACCACTTGCAAACGGTGGTACACTCTGTTCAAGGATCCAAATTTCGTCAACAAAAATGTGGGCAAATCCGCTAGAGAGGTGATATTACGGACTAGTCATGCGGTTTATTCAATAATTTGTTTCATGAGGAACTAGAAATATTGAGTCAAATTTCCAGTGCTTTGATTACAGGACTATTTTCCCTAAATGAGTAGTGAACACTGTAAAACTTGGCGTGCTCAAAAATATTTGTTTAATTTTGTAGAGCCGATTGGAGGAGAAATAACAGTCATCTATGAATCTGCTATTCTAAATGGTGGACCTAAAACGGCAATGGAACGAGCACTTGATGCACATATGAAGAAAAGCAGGTATAATACATCATCTACTGTGCAACCCAAAGGAAATAGGTTCTACTGCACTTCTAATTTCTCGGATTATTATTAAGCACAAGGGAATGTCTGAGCAGGAGCTGACCTCTATGAATCTTGACAAGGTAAGTCTCCTTAAGTGGGTTATCTTCTTTACTTTTTTTTGGTAGATCTTTGACTCAGAACACTACAAGAAAACAGCGAGAAACCGACGGAAATATCCGTCGGAAGTCTGTCGGAATATGCGTTTTCCGACAGACTTCCGACGGATATGTCCGTCGTTTCTATCTTGTCGGAAATGGTAAGTCTGTCGGAAATCCGTCACAAATTTCCGACGGATTTCCGACAACTGCATTTCCGACGGAATTCCGACAGCTTGCCGGAGTCCGGCAACAGGTCGGAATTCCGTCGGAAATACTGCCGTCGGAAATTTGTCGGAAACAAAACCGACGGATTCCGACGGGTTCCGATTACATGTAAACCGACGACTTTCCGACAGACTTCCGACGTATTTATTTCCGACAGATTTCCGACGTATTTATTTCCGACAGCTTTCCGACGGATCAATTTCCGATGGATTTCCGACGTAGTCGTAGAAATTATTAAAAATGATAATAAATTAAATAATAATTAATTTAATATAAATTTTAAATTTTAAATTTGAATTATTTAAATTAAAATAAAATTAAAAGTAGAAATTAAAATAAAATTAAAAGTAGAAATAAAAAGTAATATTGTTTTACAAAAACGTTGAAAATAAAAATCTAAATGGTGGGCCCCGGAAAATCCGGGTTGCGCCCCAAGACGGGACTGTATACATTTAACAATAGTAAATCATTATTTTAAAATAAATTGCAATTTCTAAAACAATTTTTAAAAAATATAATGATAGATTGGTAATAAAATGATTATGTTAAATTGAATTCAATTTCTAAAAGGAAATTGTTTTAACTGTTTTGCTATTATTTATTCTAAATAGATAAAACAATGTTAAGAATAATGTCATTATTGTTGTAAACTCCCTAAACTAAAGCTATTTTGACTAAAATATACGTAATTTAAAAAGTACTAAGAAATAATTCTCATGTTGAGTAATTTTTTGTTCTAAAATATGGTAGGAAAAAAAAATGACGTTATTTCTTCAATATATCCATTTATCTATTGTCAATTTGTCATAGTTGTTAACGTTGTGTCTATCTAAAAGCAATAGGAAAATAAATCAAAAGTAGTTGCATTATTCACAATATGGAAAAAAGAATAAAATTAGGGTTAATTAGAAAAATATTACTTTTGAGGGAAATAATTAGTTAACTAACATGTCCAAAAAAAATATTTAGGTAAGGTAGGTAACAGAGAGAACAAAAAATATAACAAAAATATCCCTAAAACTATTAAAGGTAAATTTAAAAACAAATCCCTAAAAATATTGGGGGTGATTGGTTCGGCTGTAGCTGTAGAATAATTGCTCTAAGATTTAGCCTGTATATGTTTGTGCTGTAGTTGTAGCTGTAAAATAATTGCTGTAAAAATTTTGGCTGTAGATGTACATTTGTTTAGCTGCAAATTTTTTTCTGTAGATTTAAAAGTTGTAGCTTTAAGTTTTTAGATGTAACTACTCTAAAATAAAATATGATTGGCAATTATACAATATGTGATGTAGTTTTAATTAAATTATTTTATGTAGATAAAAATTATTATATAATTTAGAAATTTATTGCTACTTTAAACATAGAAAATAAATTTAGTTAAGTATCAATATATGTTAACTAAATTATTTTATATGTTAAAAGTAGCAATACATTTTTAAATTTTAACAATTTTTATCTACATAAACTTATTAAATTTAAAACTACATCACATATTGTATACTTACCAATCATGTTTTCTTAAAAAATAGTTACAGCTAAAAACTTACAGCTACAACTTCTTTATCTACAACAAAAAAATCTGCAGCAAAAAAAAAGATACAGCTACAACCAAATAATTTTTACAGCAAAAAAATAAGGTTTTAGGTTTTTGACTAGTTACAGCCAGGAAAAAAAGTTTTTATTTTTTGGGTTGTAACTTTGAAAAGAATGCTACATCATGATTAATAATAATTAGAAACAAGTCTTTAGTTTTAGGAAGAAAGCTACAATATGATTGGTATAGATTTTGTAATTCAAAAAAAAACAATACTATAGACTAAAGTTAAACCCTAACCAATCACCCCATTCTCTTTGATTTATCTCTTGAAAAAATTACTCATACATTTTGATCTCTGAAAAAGTAGATGTGTTCCTCATAACTGAAAAAAGAAAAAGAAAATATTTGATTAGAAGATGATAAAAAAAGCAAATATGTTGTAAAAAATAGCTAACTATTTTCGCAATTACATAGTTAATTACATCACTTTATTTGTAGCTATCTAAAAACATATAGTTAACTATTTCCCAATTTAAAACTATAGTTAACTATTTTTATAGCTAGTTATCTAATCTAGACATAGTTGACTACATAAAATAATGTTGTAATAGTTACTTATTTAAACAAACATAGTTAACTATTATCAAATTATTTACTCTACCGATTTGATAACATAGTTGACTACATGAAATAATGTTCTAATAATTACTTATTCAAACGAACATAGTTAACTATTATCAGAAACTTAGTTAGCTATTATTAGCAACTTAGTTAGCTATTATAATGTAAAATATAGTTAACTCTTATCGAAAACATAGTTACCTATTTCTGAACATAGTTAACTATGTCAATTTGGCGGCGGCTCAATTTGACCAAGAGATAGGATGGCGGTGGAGAGTTTAACGAAAAGGAAAAAAAAACCATCTTAATTTACTATCGGAAATTTGGATCCATGAAAATTAACTAAAACAAGGTAATTGATGAGAGAAGAATATGAAGAACATGAAACTGAATATAAAGAAGAAGTGCCTTGTTTTTGTCAGCCATGGCGGAAAAATGATTTCGAAGTTAGGGTTTTAATTAAATTTTTTAAGAAAGAGAAGAAGAGAGGAAGAAGAAGACGTGAAAGGAGGAAAGAATAAAAAGATGGTTTTGATTTTTTTTTAAGAAGAATAAAATGAAGAGAATTTGCATCGGCTAACTCCACATTTTTTAATATTTAGCTAACTAACATTACCACTGTGGTTTTTTTTTTCCCGTAAACCCATTATGGTCACTATGATTCATATGTATAGGTTATATGTAGGTAGGATTATATGCGTCAGATTTTTTGTTAGATTTTATTTGAATTTTTATTTTTTTAATATTCTCTCTCTCTCTCTCTCTCTCTCTCTCTCTCTCTCTCTCTCTCTCTCTCTCTCTCTCTCTCTCTCTCTCTCTCTCTCTCTCTCTCTCTCTCTCTCTCTCTCTCTCTCTCTCTCTCTCTCTTTTGTTAGATCAAAGAGAATGATTAGAAGTAATCTTATTTCTGTTGGTTCGAAAACAGCGAGTTGACTCGGGGTGGTGACTCAATGAGTTGGGTATGAAAATGAAAGAGTTTGTGCTAACTCGATAGTTGAACAAAATTATTCGAGTTTGATAAATCGGTGAGATGTCTCGAAGAAGATGGGTTTGGAGATACATATGAAGACTCTTAACTTTGTATATATGTAGTTGTTATCTTGTTACAATTAAATGTAATCCAATAAAAATTTATTTAGCCATCTAAACTAGCCTATTACATTTTGTATCTACACTTAACTCTAAAATTAATTGTCAATAATTTAATTAATCTGTTAAAAATAAAGTTAGTCGTCATTCTTACATATGCTTATATGTTATGTTATATTTTTTCAAATGTTACAAACCAATGTTATAATTATTTGTAATGAGCTAAACAAATAATTTCATGTCTAACAATTTTGTGAACTCACTAAATAGAACATTAGACGTAAAATATATATTTTAGCTTGTTTTTAAAATGGTGTAACATTATTGGCAACACGCTAAATTAATAATAGTACGTCTAATATTTATGTTATCATGATAAACAAAAATTTAGAGATACATATTATAAACACATGAAATGTTATCGGTTATTACATATTTTAGCAAAATAACAATAAGTTGGGACATCTAATTATGAATATATATTAACGAGTTGGAGGTCAAGTATCTTCTTGTCTGAGTAATAAAGAACTAAAAGCTTTTGTATTTGCAGGTGGTGAGTAATAAAGACAAGATGTTATCTGGATATATAGAGGGTAAAGCGATCGAGAAGATTTTTTTTCTTCCTCTACGTATAATTTTTGTATCGATTGCCCAAATTTTTTCGTATCCAAGCATTTAAGAGGCACCGTCTGACACCTTTTTGTGTGGTTGGGAATTCGCCACCATCATTAGCTATGAGACGTAGCTTTAGCTATGATATTTTGTTTGCAGAGAGAAAAGATTTGCACACTTCACATGATCTCAGTTGTTCGGTTTTCTCAGGGATTTTTCGTAATAAGCCAACGGAGGCCCACCAAGCAATTTTAGTTTTCGACAATTCATTGTTGGTTTCTTCATTTCTTAAAATAGTAGTGTCATATAGCTAGTTATCTCAAATAAAAGGAGGTGCAAATAAAGGATTCGATTCTTGACTGAAGAGGGTCAGCTTCATGCGTATTAAACCAATCGTCCAACGAATACAATCAAACTAATCTTGCAAACTAATTTGTTTAACAAGTTATGGGGGTCAACGGACCCTCCTAAGGGCATGTAAATCGGAGACTTTTTTTAAAGTGTCTAAAAACTTTTTAGTAGTTAAATATATTATCAGATTTTTTTCTAATTTTAGACACCTAATATCCTAAAATTTAATATATTTAATTACTAAAAAAATTTTAAACACTTAAAAAAAAGTCTCCTATATACATGCCGTAAGTAACTAGCTCCGCCATTGTATGCAACTCAACTATAATATACATGTATTAGTACACCTGGTAGACCATTTATTTAAAGAAACAAACGAAGGAAAAATTGGAAACCTCAAACTTCAAATAAACTAGGCCAATACCCGCGTTAGCGCGGGTTCTTACTTATATGTTATGGAGAATCTAAGTAATAGTGCCGATTACTGATTAGTTAGAACTTTTAAATTGTTTCCTCTGACAAATGTTTTGTAAAATGGTATGAAAACTCGATGCTTTATATCAATGAAAAGCATATTGTTTTCCCACTCATGATACCTCCCTCCAATTGCTGCACATATGTCATTTTCATTTCGAGAAATCGAATTTGGTAAACCAAAAACTTACTAACTAAGGATCAAATGAACATACCATAGAGAGAAGACGGATCGAGCTCCTAAAGCCGATATACCTAGGAAGCACTAAAATCAAAACATTGAAAAAGAACAACAAAACTTAGAATATTAGAGAAATGGTACAAGAAGATTACATTATAGTCATCTGCAAGTTACTCTTAACATGTGCAATACAATAACCTTTAAGATCATCATCTTCATAACCAGTTTCGCTGTAGCGCTTGTAAAATCATACACAATTACTATCATTACAAAGCATAGAGTGAGGTCGAGAGAAGAAAGTATCACGGAGCCATGATTTCATGAAAGAAAATGGACAGACAAATACATATAACTTTTTATTATTACATCAAAAAGAAGTGGAGACACAAATAGATAGCCTTTCTACTTCCTGCCACAAAAATGCAAATAATTGATAATATGAAAGTGTTTAACTTCCACGAAATAAACACATTGATGAACGTAAGAAACCGATATATGGGAGGACATGCGCATTACCGGTCACACATCACAATTGTGCTCGAATCTTTGACCTTACGAAGAGGCTGGTGATTGTAATTAAAGCTTCAAAATGAGAAGGTTTACCCCGAGGAATGCCCTTCGAGATTCAACCCAACAATCATATCTTGAACCAAAATGCCAAGTGATCTAAAGGAGGAAAAATCAAGAGCATACGACCATTCTTCTTCCCTATTTGAGAAATTAAATTGAAAGAATGCCACGCACCACAAGCATAAACCTCTGTTCGGTGGATAACCATGAACCTGGTCATTCTTCTTTTTCCTATATGGTCTGAGAAAACAAATATAGCAGCACTTTAAACGGTTTGGCACAATATAATGAAAAAACAAGAAAATGTTTGGGGCCCCATGCAAATGTTTCATTTGTTTGTCCCTAAATCCGGCTCTGTAAGCTGGACGGGAAGAGGAAGAAACGTAAAACATTTTTGGATTTGAAACCCTAAGCTGGACGGGAAGAGGAAGAAACGTGAAACGTTTTTTTCTTTTTTGATAAAACTCAAAGGTCGCTGTTAAAATTTTTTTAAAAAAAATTGGGACTTTTACGGAACACGTGTGAGCTGTGGGAGTGCATACTCGCGGGTTTTTTCATAATTTTCTTAAATATGTTTATGTTCACATTTACAATTAAATTATCATGTAGTTTGTTTACAAATATGGTAATTTGTTGAATAATGTTGTCTAATTTTTATCAAGGAAATAGTTTTTTAATGACATAAACTAATTTCAACACCGCTAAAACAAAATTTTGACAACCCAATTATAATTTAGTTCCTTTAATTGCTTAGGATTATCTTTATTATATCGATTAGATATAGGGTTTGATTGGTGGAGTGCAAAAACTCTTTTAAATATATAAAAGATTTACGTGTAACCAATCAACAAAGCTTTTTCCAAATCTTTTTCCAAAGTTGTACGTAGGATTGTAGAAGATAAGATAAGAGGAAGAAAATGAGAATGCTCATGGACAAGAAGAAGAAAATGCAAATATGATCGAGGAGATAGAAGAGGGGGAGACATCTACAAGTGCAGCATACATGGCAGCTCTCCGTGATGAAATAGCAAAATCTTTATGGGAAGAGCGTGGTTAATTATGCATTTTTATTTTTATATTTCAGTTGCTTTTAAATTATGTGTTTACCTTAATATCTATATTATTTTGCATTTAATGTATACTAATATTATTTAAATTTTGTTTATAAAATTAATTTTATCAAATATTCTCTAAAAAAAATATGGTCACAATTTGTAGATATGTAATTTTGTTTGATATTTAATTATTGACAATATAATTTGTATTATTAAATGTGTTAGATTGGTAGAACCTTTATAATCTTACAACCACTTTTTAATTTGTACCGCTTTAGATTATACAAATTTATGAAAAGCTTTACCAATACTATTTTAAATAAAGATTAGTATAATAGTGTTGGTACAACTTTTGATAAAGTTTTCGTGATTGGTACAATCTCAAACGGTACAAATTAAAAAGTTGTTTTACAGTTTTATCTCAAATCTTTATCTATATAGCTTTATCTCAAATCTTTATCTATACAGCTTTGCACTATGCTATAAAGGTTACCGCTTCAGATTTTAAAAAAGCTAGTTTACCAATCGGACCCATAAAGTATTTTCAACTACTACTCGAGTGGCACCAAATGTTATTAATCCAATTGCATCATCAAATGAAACATAAGAGAGAGGACACTTGTGCATTTGAGGCTACCGACTCAATAAATAAGTGTGAAGACAAGAACATAAAACTAACCATGGTTTTCTCTTTTATGTTTTTTATCATTTATAATGGAACTTGTAATCATTTCGTTCTTAGTTATTACAAACAAGAAAGCAAATACATACATGATTAAACTACTAAAGGTTTTGTTCACAAACACTCTAACGAGAATGAAATAATATAAATTAAAAAAATATGATTAAATGATACTATATATCATTTCTTTTAGCAAACCAAAATGATAAACCAAGTATTTTTTAAAATAACCGAATTTTTATCTCTTAACTTCTTTTTGAAAAAAAAAATGAAAACGTATAAACAAAACTATGAACTTTCATAAATTTTCTATAATGGTTTTATCAAATGATACAAGATATGAGAAGGTTTGTTTTCTTGTAATTAAATATTGAAAGTTATGATTGTTATCATTAATCATGAGAAGTTGGAAAATGAATGTTTAAGGTTTGCGGTCAATGTGAAATAATATCAAAAGTTACGAATGTTATTACTAATCATGAGAAGTTGAAAAGTTAACATTTTATAACCTTATAGTAAATGTGGAATAATTATCAATTTAGATTTAAAATGATGATTTTAAATACACAAATTTTTTTAAATTGGTTTAAATAAAAAAGTAAAAATGACACGTGTCACGTAGATTGAAAGGGACAACTCTCCTTTCATAGTATAGATTAGACGAGGAGGCAATTGGGCATTGAATGTAATGCATAGCCAAAATTCAATGACATTGGCCTACCTCCACCGGCCTCCATCGCCGTCCATTTAATGAAGTAAATTGCCCTCTTTCTCCCTTCAATGATTGAGCCCAACGCATCAAAGCCCAATTATCAAAATGAAGTGATTACTGTCTTGTAATAAGTCTTGGCGTTTCTTTGAAAGAAAATGCATATTGGATTGCTTTCGATAAAGAAGCTGGTCTTTTCTTGCTCGGCTTTGATTTCACAACAGAGAGATTTGGGTGTCTTCCTCTTCCATTTCAAAGCCATGATTGTTATGGAGAAATTGCGGCTCTCTCACTTGATAAAGATGAACGACTCTCGGTGTTATATCAGAATTTTTCTACACCACATGTGATGAAGATATGGGTGACTAATAAGATTGTTGATACCAAAGACATGTCGTGGAGCAACTTCTTAGTTGTGGATTTTTGTAAACTTATGTCACCGAGTGTGGTGACCGTGAGAAGCTTCTTGTTGGACAAGAAGAATAAAGTGCTAGTGTGTTGTAAAAAGACGTGGAAAAGCAAAGGGCCAAAATTTACATTGTTGGAGACTATATATACAAAGAATTTTATAAAGAGACTACAAATTATACATTGTCGAATTGGCCACTTCTTGTCAGTTATGTTCCAAGTTTGGTTAAAATTCCAAAAAATACACTCAAAAGGCATAAGAAGATGAAAAAGAAGGTTAAGTCAAAATGAACTACTTAGTTCCTTTCTTGCTTTTCGTTTTGGTCATGTTCCTTTTAGTGAGATTAGTCCATTATTATAGGGCTTGTTTCTATTTAGTTGTTAATTAAATAGAGTAACTGGATAATTAAAGTTATACGTTATTCCTCTTCTTTTGCTTTTAAAATTGAATCGGTGATCTAATGATCTTTACTCAAATACTTTCTATGATGCTTGTAGAGAATGACATAGCATTTCCCATATAGTCAGCACATGAGCCTTCATAACGTATGGGCTGCCTAAAGCCAATTTTTGTTTTGATGCTCCATTGTAAAACATATAAAACAAAATCCTTATTTTTCATTGTAATGGGAATCAAACTCATCATCCGAAAGCCTATTAGACCCATATGATATCGCTAGACTACAAGGCGTTTTTACGGAATAGATGCCCTAAAACTTATAATTTAATTTGATGCCTAACGCCTAATGCGTCTCTTGCGTCACCTCAGGGCCGACCCTGCATACCATGTTGCCTAGTCTTATGATGTAAAGCTTTAATTGCACACAAAGATCGTTTTCTTGTAACGCAAACCCGAGAGTTTCATACTAGAAGACTGCTTTGACTATATTTGTCTCTTTTTATATGTGGTTTCGGGCTAGCATTCTCTTTAATTGGGTCACTATGTGTGTGAGGCTTTACAGGCAGGGACGAGAGGCCATCTTTGTAGACAAGCGTTAACGAATTCAAAGTGAAACTCAAACCCAAAGGCCTAAGCATATCCAAATATTGCCGCATAGTTGGGAAGATTGAATCAAATTAACATATGTTTGAGCTTTTGTCGTTCATTTGACTCTTTTTTTTCCTTAAAATAATATCATTTGAGACGTTTGAAGTATATATCTTGTAGAAGTAACCTAACGTCCTTTCGACTTTGAAGAATCCTTTGTGAATTTCCTTGAGTAATTTCAGAATATTAGCCATTCCACATTCGTTGTCACTCTCGTCTTTCTTCTCCTCTAAATAAGGCTTTTACTCTGATATAGTTGTAATCCCTAATTTCCAGACTCCATAACCAACGTACCAGTGACCACAACTACTACGAGACTAGGTTACTCTTTGATCGCCGGTTCGAGGTCTAGATAAATCTTTTCGCCTAGAGACATGAATTTTCTGAACGATATAGTATTTGTTGAGTAAATCCTTTAACTGATAGGAGATTGAGAGCAAATTCCATCAAATCAGTTGATCGATCAGAGAATATGAACAACAATGCGAGTGCAACAACAAAAAACAGCCTAATGTCGACTTCTCTCTTCCTTCCTTCTTTGACGACTACCTTCTTTTTCACCGGCGGATTCCTTCTGCTTAGTAAGTTGTCATTCACAAATTATCTCAGATTTTGTCATGCAATTTTGGTTTAATTTTTTTATTTTATTTGTATGCATCATCCATCTGTTTACTTTAACAAAACAAAAAAAAAAGCATCAGTTTGTTTAGCCCTTGGATTCGGCTCCTTTTATTTCTAGTTGGATGAGTTCCTTAAGATTCATCATAATTAATATAAACTATTTACACTTTGTTTAGCGCTTGTTCTTATGCTACTCGTTGTGAACCAGAGAATGTGTTTTTAGAGAGGAGATTATGAGGATGTTACTTACTATGATTACCGATTATGCTCTAAAAATCAATCTCTGATTCTACGTTTTGGCCAGGGATTTGGGCTAACCAAACGAGATTTAAAGAACTATTTATTTTTAGCCAAGTTCTCTCAATTCTAAAAATTCAACGCCTTTATAGTATTTTTGCTGTCTATCAATTCTTTATACTTTTCTCTTTGTTTTTGTGTTAAAGAAACAATGACAGCCATGGTCAAGTATGTTTATGGGGTTTTAGCAATATAACGTATGGTAATTTGTAGGCATGGAAGGCGAGTATCTAAAACGCCTTCAAAGAAGGGAACGAGCTAAATAAAATTGCGAGAAAAACAATGGTGTTTACCCATCTCCCATATGAACCTGAACCAGAAATACTATCTAGGGTTCCTTTCACGTCTCTAAGCAAACTCTTGCAAATGATGGTAAGCTTTATTCAAAGATCCAAGATTCATCAAGAAGAACTTGGGCGAAGCAGCAACTCAGGTGATCTTAAAGAAAAACCATAAGGTTTATTCAGTTAGCATTAACCCCCATGGATCCGGATTCTACAACCCTTTCGATCGATTGAGTTTACAGGTAATCTTAAAAGTCCAAAGGATTCAAAACAAGTGGATATATATATCTACCAGCTTTGAATGCCACGGTTTACTATTGTGCACCACCACGGACTATAGACTCCTGGTTTGGAACCCTTTTACTGGTCAAACTATGTGCTAAACCTTACCCAATAGCCGAAAAGTATTTTCTAGGATACGAAACCAACAACAAATCTTGCGATAGCTACGAAATCTTGAGATATATTGATGTGATGACCCGAGATACATGGATCCTGAGTTTGAAATCTATGAGTTTAACTCTGACTCATGGAGGGTTCTTGATGTCGTCAACACTTCTAGCTGAGGAGGCTCTCTTTGGCGTGTCGTTAAAGGGAAATACTTACTGGTTTGATTCAGATGAAGAATACCTTATGATTACTTTCATACTCAGATTTGATTTCACAACAGAGAGATTAATTTGAAGGTCTGTCTCTTCCTTTTCAGCCTGATTCTTGTGATGATGATTATGTGGTTTTATCAGTTGTTAGAGAAAAGAAACTTGCGTTGTTACATATTGAAGTTTTTGAGATGAAGATATGGTTAACCGATACTATAACTGATGAGGCCAAAAACTTGTCGTGGAGCCTGTTCATAGTAATGGAATTGAACAGGCCCGACTCAAACTTGAATTGGGCCAAAAAGATATTTTTAAATAATAATGGTATATATTTGACAAAATCTGAAAATTTGGGCCCTTTCATGCATATTTTTGAAAATTCGGGCCTATTTTTTGCAAAGAAAATATCAGTTAAAAAATGGGCCATGTGCAAATGCTCCACATGCACTGCTTCAACGCCGGCCCTGAAAGTGACGTTAACTCTACATATAAACGACGTTAAGTAGCGTGTTTTTTGTAGTGTGTCATTGAGTAAATCATACAGGGCCGGCTCAGTTGAAATATGGATCTTGTGCCAAAAAAAAAATTTTGCCAAAATTTAGGACCTTTTGTAAGTTTTATAAAATTTAGAGTCTTTTTTACAAGTAATTAAAAAAGTTCGGGCCCTTTTTGCAAAAAAAATCAGCTGAAAATATGGGTTCCATGCGTGGAGCCCTGTACACATGCACAGTCCGCACAGCATGAGAACCGGGCCTGAAATCATATACAACATTTTCAATATATTTGTACATGTTATGATATATCTTAGCTTTTCATAATTCATAATACTTTCAATATTAAATTTAATCATAATACAAAATATTTAATACTCTACAAGACTATTTTTTCCGTTTTGGTTATTCTCTCTTAAATGTTTTAACTATAATGAGGAAGAAGCTCGAGCCGTCTATCTCTTGCCATGGTGTGATCGTTTCATAAGTTCTTGGTTCATCGGTCGATTTTTATATATGAAAATGATTGTTATGCAATGATTTGAGGTGTTTGAGAAACAAAATTATTGATTGTTCATGATAGACATTATTATGGCGATTTAATACACGTCTAACAAAGATACACTTCAAGATATAAATTTGTTAAAGCACAAGAGAACAAGGACAGCAGCAGAATTTAAAAGATTTTAAGTAATGAGCACTATAAATTCACTAACTTGTGGAGAAATTATTTAACCATTTATGTATATATCTTTGAGATAATAACTAAAACAACCTTGAAAAGTCTACTAATAACTAAAACAACCTTGTAGAGATGAGAAGACATGAAAAGTCTTTTAAACCTTGTGATGTTTTTTTTATTACAGAATTGCCATTGAAAAAAAAAATAGGTTTTTGTATTAAGTGACTTTCTCTTCCTTTTTTTTTCATAACATCGACGAGACAAAAAAAAAAAAGCTGTTCGAGACCGCGACTCCGACGACACGGCGTCTTCTCCGGCAACTCCAAGGTAAGTTTTGGGTTTCTCTTAAGTTCTCTTCTCTTCCTTTCTCTTTTCTTCCTTTCATAATATCGATACAAATCGATTTTGTAATTTGTTCTTGTTGGATTTCCGGGTTTGTTTGTGTTCGACTTCTGGATTTGTTCTTGTTCTTGTGCACTTTTCGAAAGTTCCGGTGCATTCAACAACAGATAATTACAATTCTGGCTTCGTTTCGGTGGTTTTGTTCCGATTCAATTTCTGGGTTCTTGTTCTTGACGGTAGATTTATTTTTCTTTGATGATAGATTTTTTTTTTTATGGTAGATTTATTCTGATGGACGTGGAGGCTTCGGAGGTGGTGGCAAAAGAAGCGGAAGCCGTGGATCTATTGGATTCGGCGGTGGTAATGGTAGTTTAATTTGGTAGAAAGTTTGTTCTGTCATGGTAGATTTATTCTATGTTCAATAGTATGGTAGCTCTTCTTTGATGGTAAATTTATTCTAGTGTGATGGTAGATTTATTTTTCTTTGTTGGTAGATTTATTCTGCTGGACATGGAGGCTTCGGAAGTGGTGGCAAAAGAAGCGGAAGCCGTGGATCTATTGGATTCGGTGGTGGTAATGGTAGTTTAATTTGGTAGGAAGTTTGTTTAGTCATGGTAGATTTATTCTATGTTCAATGGTATGGTAGTTTTTCTTTGATGGTAGATTTATTCTAGTGTGATGGTAGATTTATTTTTCTTTGTTGGTAGATTTATTCTGGTAGACGTGGAGGCTTCGGAGGTGGTGGCAAAGAAGCGGAAGTCGTGGATCTATTGGATTCGGCGGTTGTAATGGTAGTTTCATTTGGTAGGAAGTTTGTTCTGTCATGGTAGAGTTATTCTATGTTCAATGGTATGGTAGTTTTTCTTTGATGGTAGATTTATTTTTCTTTGATGGTAGATTTATTCTGCTGGACATGGAGGCTTTGGTGGCGGAAGAGGTGGAGGTCGTGGATCTGTTGGATTCGGCGTTGGTGATTGTAGTTTAATTTGGTAGGAAGTTTGTTCTGTCATGGTAGATTTATTGTTCTGTAATGGTAGATTTATGTGTGTCTCATGGTAGAGTTATTTATGTTCCATGGTAGATTTCTTTTGACAATTTATGATGTCGAGACGAATCACAATGGACCATACGATACTCGGGTTCAAGGGACCACCGCTGATGCTAGTTCATCAGGTGGACGTGGAGGCTTTAAAGGTGGTGGCGGAAGAGGCAGAGATCGTGGATAACTTACAAATTTTTGTTTGATGGTAGATTTATTCTCTGTTCAATGATATGGTAGATTTGTTTTTTTTTTATGATAGATTTGTTATTCTTTAATGGTAGATTTATTCCAGTGAATGTGGAGGTTTCGGAGGTGGTGGCAAAAGAAGCGGAGATCGTGGATCTGTTGGATTCGGCGGTGGTGGTGGTGGTTTAATTTGGTAAGAAGTTGGTTATGTCATGGTAGAATTATTGTTTTGTAATGGTAGATTTATTTGAGTGGTAGAATTATTTATGTTTTATGGTAGATTTATTTTGACAGTTTGATGGTAGATTTATTATACGTTCAATGGTATGGTAGATTTCTGGGTTCGTGTTCTTGATGATAGATTTATTTATTTTTGATGGTAGATTTGTTATTCTTTGATGGTAGATTTATTCTGGTGAACGTGGAGGTTTCGGAGGTGGTGGCAAAAGAAGCGGAGGTCGTGGATCTGTTGAATTCGTCGGTGGTGGTGGTGGTTGTGGTTTAATTTGGTAAAAAGTTTGTTCTGTAATGGTAGATTTATTCTCTGCTCAATGGTATGGTAGTTTTTCTTTGATGGTAGATTTATTCTAGTTTGATGGTGGTAGATTTATTCTAGTTTGATGGTAGATTTATTTTCCTTTGTTGGTAGATTTATTCAGGTGGACGTGGAGGCTTCGGAGGTGGTGGCGGAAGAGGCAGAGGTCATGGGATCTGTTGGATTCGGCGGTGGTAATGGTAGTTTAAATTGGTAGGAAGTTTGTTCTGTCATGGTAGATTTATTGTTCTATAATGGTAGATTTATTGTTCTGTAATGGTAGATTTATTTTGACATTTTACAATGTCAAGACGGACCACACTAGATCAGACGATACTCCGATTCAAGGAACTGTCGCTGATGGTGGTTCATTTGGTTGACATGGAGGCTTCAGAGGTGGTGGCGGAAGAGGCAGAGGCCGTGTATAACTTACAAATTTTGGTTTGATGGTAGATTTATTCTATGTTCAGTGGTACTGTATATTTGTTTTTCTTTGATGGTAGATTTGTTTTTCTTTGATGGTAGATTTATTCTTTGTTCAATATAATGAATTGGCAGCATTTATGTACTCTAAAAATTTGCTCGCTATATAATCTATTTCCAAATGCCTTTACATCAATTACTATAACATTAAAATAGGAAAAACAAGTTAAAATTGAAAAGACACACATAATAATAGACACATATTTAAGCTTCACTAGTGGTATGATTATGATCGTATTGACGACAATTAGAACACTTGTGTTCTTTCCTTGGTTGGTATCGTTCCATCTCAGTCTCCAATGCACCTTTTATCCATGAGTCAAATAATAAGTCTACCACCACATTGTTTAAAAAGCCAAAGTCAGATAAAAAGTCTACCACAATATTATTCAAAGAACCTAAGTCAAATAATAAGTCTACCGCCACATTGTTTAAAGAACCTAAGTCAGATAATAAGTCTACCACAACATTATTTAAAGAACCTAAGTCAGATAATAAGTCTACCACAACATTATTCAAAGAACCTAAGTTAAATAATAAGTCTACCGCCACATTGTTTAAAGAACTTAAGTCAGATAACAAGTCTACCACAACAGTGTTTAAAGAACCTAAGTTAAATAAGAAGTCTACCGCCACATTGTTTAAAGAATCAAAGTCAAATAATAAGTCTACCACAACATTATTTAAAGAACCTAAGTCAGATAATAAGTCTACCACAACATTATTTAAAGAACCTAAGTCAGATAATAAGTCTACCACAACATTATTTAAAGAACCTAAGTCAGATAATAAGTCTACCACAACATTATTCAAAGAACCTAAGTTAAATAATAAGTCTACCACCGCATTATTGTTTAAAGAACCTAAATCAGATAACAAATCTACCAGAACTATACGAACCTATGTCAGATAACAAGTATACCACAACTATATGAAAAACCATCGTTGGGTAATAAGTCTACCACAACTATATGAACCTATGTCAGCAAACAAGTCTACCACAACTATATGAACAACCATTGTCGGATAATAAGTCTACCACAACTATATGACAACCATCTCCGGATAATAAGTCTACCATCCGAGAAACAAATCTACCATCCGAGAAACAAATCTACCATCCAAAAAACAAATCTACCATAAGGTAAACAGAAAAAATAACTCTACCAATGTTTTTCGGGAAATTGTTCCAGTAAAAGAGAAAAAGATTGAATAAGTCTACCGTCAAAAATATTAAATCAATCACTCAGTATAAATCTACCACCACTATAATAAGTCTACCACTATAGTCAACTAGTATAAATCTACCACCACTATAATAAGTCTACATGTCACAAAAATAAATCTATTATAAAAATTTAACTCTACCGTTAAAGAAAATAAATCTACCAATCTTTGGAAATAAATCTACCAATCACAAAATAAGTTTACCGCTCCAAAATAAATCTACCACTGAAAATATTAAATCTACCAATCACTCTAATAAGTCTACCATTCAGAAACATCTCTACCATCAAGGGGACAAATAAGTCTACCGTTCATATATAAATCTACCGCTAAAAAAATAAGTCTACCGCTCAAAAAATAAGTCTACCGTTCGTATATAAATCTACCATCACAGCATGGTAGATTTATTTTCCGCTGATTCATTAATGGCAGTTTCGTAAATACGTTTTTTGTTATCAAGGCAAATAAGGGTAAAACGGGTAAAAATTCTCAAAAATACAACTTTCTCATGGGAAGGTTGTTTTTGTTCAAAACCAACTTTCCAAGGTTGTTTTAGCAAACTTCCCTATATCTTTTGGTTAAATGTTATAGTAGTACTTCAAAGTCCATATCGACATAAGTTTATTTCATTTGAAAGTGTATCTAGGTTTTCTATCGAAGTGAAGTAAATTAAAATCAATGTTAGTCGTCAATGTCTACACTTTTTATTGATAACAAAAAGTGAGTTTTGATATCATTTTACTAAGCATTTTTTTGTAGGAAGCAATGCAAAAGTTGTTAAGTAATCAACACTGTATAAAGTGACTACGAATAGTTTCATATATCCACATAGGAAGACATTATTTTTCAAAGTAAAAATCCACACATTCAATATATTGTTTATCAAACTAAAAAAGAAAAGGTCAACAAACAATGAAACAACACTTAATTACAACCTCTTTGTACCAAAAATCCTATGAAAAAGCAGAAACAAACGTACTAAAATCCTCCTAACAAGATAAGTCCTCTTGTTCTCCAAAGAAGAGTGGACACTCCTAAGGTTTTCATTTTCTTCTTGCTCCATCTTTGCACAAAATAGTTATCCTCTTGATCACTAAGCCAAACGGCAGGAGAAGCAAGCCACGAAGTTTATCGCCGGAAAAGTTCATGAATATAGAGTCCAATAGTCTATTTGAGAGCAATCTTGATCATGGGACCTTTTGTTGGCTTGATGAACCATCTCTTTATTACAAAGAGACCAAGAACAAGCTGGGTTTTTCAACAATGATGAAGGTGTTAAAAAGAAAAAGGTGAAAACGTGTATCCATAACAAAATTGTATATATTAGTAACTATATTTTCAGAAGTGTGTATTTCTGTTAGAAAACTGTGTGTTGAAGCTGCTGTAGATTGGAGAATTGATTATATAAAAGGCTTTCTTGGTCGCTGCAACTTCAAAAGAGATATGTTTGGTAGAAAAGTCGCTCTTTTGAATGGCGGTGAGAAGGCACACCTTCCTTTTTGCAAGTTAATGGTGAAACCATGTACTCTACTCGTGTTGGACGAACCAACCAATCAGTTAGACATACGCTCAAAACAAATGCTCATATGGGTACTCTACTAGGTGATATTCGAGAAAGTTTTTTTTTTGAAAGAGAACTTCCGAGAAAGTCATACCAAAAAAAAACTTCCGAGAAAGTTACATAATTTCTAAGCTTCATAAACATTTTATATAATGGGTACAATCTTTATTTAATTTTATTTCAGTTTATAATTTCCTTATGTTGAATATGTTCATATAGATACTCAAAAAATAAATAAACACCTAATGCCTATTTCTTTTTCATCCAAATTAATATATTTACACATTAATTTTTCATGGATATTTTGAAACGTTCATTAACTTAGGGGTGAAATTATTATCCGGGATCCGAGATTCGATCCGGATCCGCTCCGAAAATCCGGATATCCGGGGGGCCGGATCTGGATCCGGATAATAAAATCAAGGATCCGTCAAAAACGGATCCGAATCCGGATATCCTAATTTTCAAGTCCGGATATCCGGATCCGGATCCGGGCTATTAAAATATATTAAAAAATAATTATTTTATTTTTATTTTTTTAATTTTTAAAAAAATTAAACATAAAAAATTAAAATTAAATTTATTTTCGGAATATTTTATTTATTTTTTAATAAATTTATAATAATTTTACAAAAAATTGTTTTTTTAATTAATTTAATATTTTTTAATTTATTTTTAATATTTTGACGGATCCGGATATCCGCGGATATGTTAATTTTTGAAAGGATATCCAAAAGCCGGATATCCGGGTGCCACGGATCCGGATCCGGATCCGGATCCGGATATCCTGAAAAAGGTCGGATATCCGGATCCGGCCCACCCCTACATTAACTGTTAGACTATTCAATACACATAAAGAAATAGATACACATATTTAGATATTCCTATATATGGCATTAAGTGCAATAAAAAAAAGTTGGTAAAATATATACAAAGAATCAACATGATGTGCTCCATCTTTGCACAAAATAGTTATCCTCTTGATCACTAAGCCAAACGGCAGGAGAAGCAAGCCACGAAGTTTATCGCCTGAAAAGTTCATGAATATAGAGTCCAATAGTCTATTTGAGAGCAATCTTGATCATGGGACCTTTTGTTGGCTTGATGAACCATCTCTTGTGACGGACATAATGTCGAGGAAGAAGTTTTTCTTCTTACACATCTCTACAACCATGACGAAACACGGTTGGAGGAGCTCCTATAAAAGAAACAAAGAACTCTTTTCAAAAAGGAGAAGAAAAACATAACTGTAGTAGTATAAGTGTATATTTGAAAGGAGAAGAGAAGGGTTTACCTTGTCAATGCCCTAAGGTTAGTGTTGTAAATGAGGAATGATTTAGAGATTACCATCTTGGACCTCAACAATAGTTGTGCTCACTGTCACGGGCATCGCTTGACCAACATATATGTTGGACTGGTGCGGTGCGAATGAAAGAGCAGTGACAGAGCTCAACTGGTTTTCAAGGGCAGTTGTTACTAGCAACTCAGCATTTTCGATCTTCTTCTTCTGAGAGTCGAGAATACGATTGGGAGCATGGTCATGGTGTTTAGAATACAAGATAAAGACAAGAGAGAGCAAGGAGCTCAATCTCTTGACTCATTGTTTCGCCCATGACCTAAGCCACCAAAAAAAGAAACTTTTCATTAGATCGAAAGAAATTTACTTGTCAAGTTACCTAAAATGAATGAGTGAATCAAGGAAATATCAAATATACAATAGCAACTTGTGAAAAATATGGTAATAAGTAAGTATATGCGGAGGATTTAGTTGTATTCTTCTCTGGTTTCAAGTTCAACTCAAAACTCCAAGAATAGGTTTCCAAATAAATAAATAAAACCATCTTCTCTAGTGATTCTCATGTTCCAATCAGAAAAGAAAGAACAAAACCCAAGAAACTATCTTCTTGAGTTCCTAAGAAATAACCCTAAACATAGAAGACTATGTTCGAAGACAAAACCCTAAACATAGCAGGTAGAGAAAGAGTACCAAAATGCCGTTTCTGGAGAAAAATCTCTCAAAAAGATTCATCGCAATGTAAGGGACGAACAAGTCGGTGATTTCATCGTACTGCAAAACCCCAAAAAATAAAAATCCCCCATTCGTGAGTTAGAGAAATATGGAAACACACTTGGACAAATTAAAATCAAAACTGATTCATACAAAAAGCGAAGCCCAAAACACAAACTTACTCCAAGCATCGCGTGAATTGCTGATTTTCAAATCCGTACGTTCTTCGGATCTTTGTAGAACAAATCACAAATCCAGGGGCATGAAGTCCGATTCCACCTTCAGATATTCATCGACTTGGACTTTTACGGCGATCTTCACGGGAAAGTAACTATTTGAATAAACTTGTGATAGATAGTGTGACAAGTGTGAAAGGTTTCTTGGTGGACGAGGAGAATAAAATGGTTGTGTGCTATTGGTATAGACGGTGAGGATGAAGACGAAACCATACTTAACATTGTTAGAGAAGACATGTATAAACAAGTCTATAGAGAGACTACAAAGGGATCAAAAGATTGGAGTCCACTTATGGTTAGTTATGTTCCAAGTTCGGTTCAAATTTAGACACGGCAAAGTAATCCTGGTGGCAAAAGAAAAGGTGATTTCGTTGATGCTCTTACCTAGTTACGTTGGTTTGAATGAGTTTAGTGAGTTATGAGTTTTCTGTTTAGTTAATGAACAAGAGTAGCTATTTTTTTCTCAGGTTTTTTTTATCCTCTTGTTGCTTTTGAAATCAGATTGTGGTGATCTTTCTCAAATTACATTGTTTATCTGTTCACATTAATTAGCCGGTGAAGTTTATCATAGAAATGTGTATGTTTTAATATACCAAAAATGAAGAAACGAAAACCAAAGGGAAGTTAACTACAAAGGTTGGTGAAAGTATCATCACATAGAGCAGATTTGAACGTCCTATGTAACTTGTAAATTAAATTAAGCTTCCTATGCTCCAATTCGCTTTATTGTATTCAACTCTGATAACTTGACTTTTCTTTGGAAACTAGACCATACAGTCTTGTATATGTTTGAAAGGAAAAACTTACTAGGTTGCTACAGGACATAAGAGCACCTCCAATAACATATTAGATTCGGATGCAAAGCTAACTACAAAGGTTAATCGACTCTTACAGTTTAGTTTGTGCCCAAGCCAACAAAACATTGTTGTTGTTTTTCCAAGAGATAAAAAGGGTTAATTTGTTAGATAACACAAAAAAAAATTATAATTTACCATCTAACCAATTGCCCTAAATCTAATGGTGAAGAACTTGTCACATAGGGTCAAATTGGTTAGATGGTAAATTATAAAAAAAATTTGTGTTATCTAGCAAATTAACCCGAGATAAAAAAATATCTTATCCTTTCGACGGAATAAAATTCTACAATTTTGGCAAAGTAGTGACTGGATCACATGACGGCAGAATGTTTGTAAATTATTCCAACTTGTATAACCGAAACGTTGACAATTGAACTATTTGAGCAACGACTAAATCTTCGTTCCAAACCTTCAACAATTTCACGTAAATATCTTAATATTCTAAAAATCGAAATTTTAATAAAATAAATACTTTTGAGATGGTACACCAAACATATTTCGCAATGAAACATATTTTGAGATCAATCATTGAGATTTGAGACGGCATTTGTTAGTCCACGACCTCATAAACATGAAACACGAGCCACAACATTTTAACCTTTTTTTTTTTGTCGTTTCATTGTAAAAGACAAATCAAAATATTACAAATTCACTCCCAATAATAATCACTCCCTTTTACCCAGAGTATTTATAGTTTTTTTAAAAAAACACAAAAATTGTAAAGAGTGAACAAAAAAAATTGAGAAAATATTTTTACCAACAAGAAAAAATATTAAAAATTGAAACAAAGCTAAAATTGAGATGAATAAGCGAAACCTTCTTTTTGCCCTCCTCCTTGAAACTGAGACCGACTTAACCCACTCGCTTCCAACATACGGTTCCACTCACGCGCCTCTGCACCTTCACCAAACTCCCCCTCTCCTCCGCCTCTCATCGCCTGTAAAATCTTCGCTGCTTTCTCCTTCAACCTCCCACTTCCGTTCTCACTCTCCACAATCTCCGTCAAAATCTCCTCCGCACCAGCTTCACTCGCCAATCCTCTAAACCTCATATTCCCAACACTTAACGTCAACAAAGCCCCAACACAATTCTCACGCGCCGCCTCTGAATCACCTCCTCCTCCTTCTCTTAGCTTCCCGACAAATATCGCCACCGCGTTACCGTCCAACATCGCTCCTTTACCTTCCGCACACGCCGCTAAATTACAGAGCAACAAAAGAATCCTGCTCGCTGATTCGCCAGATCTAACCATCGACAACATCATCGGCACCGCACCGGCTCGAACCAGCCTCGTTCTGTTATTCGGAATTAACGATAAGTGGTAAAGCGCGAGAGCTGCGTCTTGACGCGCTCTTTCACTCTCCGATGATCGGAGCGCGTGGAGTAACGGCTCGACAGCACCGAGAACTCCGATCACCATTTTATTCTCTTCTTCAACTGCTAAACTGAATAAAGCTCCGATTACGTGTTCTTGCGCTTCCGTTGATCCTGATTTCAACACATCGATGAGTAAAGGAACGAATCCTGACCGTACGATTTTCAATTTGTTTGGTTTCTCTAAGGAGAGGTTAACCAGAGACGCAGCTGCGTTTGTTTGAACGATGTTGTACCGTGAAAGGATAAACGATCGGAGAAACGAGAGAATCCGATCTGTGCAAAGCGAGATTCTCGAATTCTCGCTTGATCTTGTCGTCTTCCTTAAAAGAATTAGTCCTTGTTCGTGATCCATTGTGTCTACGCTTCTTAATTTGTTGTGAATCTCCTCTTCTTCTTGTGACATCGGTGGGTAAGACGAGTAATCGGAGGTAGAGAACGAGCTTTGGATCCGGTTTGGAATCTCGACTTCCGAAGAAGAAGGAGAAAACATCGAGTGACTTACGGGTCGGGCGTGGTGAACCGGGAGAGAATTAGAAGACGATATCGAGGTTCTTGACCGAGATCGAATCGCGCTCATTACGGAATCGTAATCATCGGAGGGGGAATTTTCAGCAAGTGGAGGTAAAATCTCTGATTTTGAGATGACCCGATTACCCGAACCCGGAATTGAATCCATACGGGTACGGACTACACCTTCGACGTAAGAGTAATCAGGGGGTCGTGGATGGTCTACTTTTTTCTTATTGCACCAACTGAGAATTGTTGATTTCATGGCGAGATTTGGGATTACGGTTGATAAATCGGGTTGTGTTCCGTCGAGGAGTTTCGGTGCGAAGCCGAGATTTCGACAAACTTGGACGGAGATACGTTCGAATGTTTGACCCGAAGCGACGACTACGGGATCCGACATTAGGAATCCGGTTATGGGGCAGAGGAACTCGGTTGGAGTTTCGCCGGGGTTGTGTTGCGGCATAGATGTGGCGGAGGCGGAGCGGTGGTGGTGGAAGGGGAACCATTTGTGTCTTCCGGTCTCGCCCATAGGGAAAGTACCAACGAGGAGAAAAGAAATAAATGGAAAATGTGAATTCGATACACAGAGATTTTGGAATCTTGTAAGAAATCTTTGGGTTTTTAATCGAAGAGATGGTACGTCTTTGATCGAGTCCAAGAGATTCTCTGGTTGATACTACGAGACTCTCAGCTCTAGTTTTTTATTTCTTTAATTAACATAATTTAGTTAAAATATGATAATGATAATGATAATCATAATCATCGGATATGTCGACAAACAGAAATGATCATAGAATATTCTCATTTTTGTTACACACATAATTATCTAAAATTTTATTTCGATAAGTGATAACCATGTTTTTAAATTTATCGAGTGAAAAAAGTATAAAGTAAACCACCTAATGTTTTGTTAAGGAATCCCAAGAGTTTTTGTCACCTAATTAGCCTATAAATCCTTGTTATATAGCTAACTATCCCTCGATATTATGTAAATGGTATAGGCTACACCGTATAGCAAAATAGAGAAGAGTTCTAAAAGTAGTTGTGCATATCATCCATTGCATGAATAAAAGGAGAAAAGCCTTGATGGTATAAATGATTAGAGTAAAAACAGTTGTGACCACACAAAAAAAAAAAAAAACAGTTATATAGCAAATCTTTAAGATTATTATGGATAAAAATCATAACTCGTTCATTAGAATAAGGTTTTATTCTGTGGTGGCTTGGTTAAAAGCTTCAAAACGGTGAATTTTCGTAACCTTTCCTAGGTTGAACATAATCCATATTCGATTTAAAAACCATCATTACAGTATCCAACTAACTAATAGCAGTTGTTTAGAGCTCTAGAACACGAAACTTCTCACGCTGCCACGTCAGCCAGCAACTAATCCAATCCACAAAACGTGACTTAAACTCGGTTCAGGCCCATATCAAATTAATCAATTCAAGCCCAATTATAACAGAAAACCCTAACTCTTCGTCTTCTTCCTTTCACTGTGTTCTCCATCTCTGCTACCATCAAACACTGCGATCCACTCTTCGCCTCCCCCAATCTCGAATTCGTTATCACCGTTACCCCTTCCATCTTCCTCATCTTCGATCACACATTCAATTCCAATCCATGTCTTCAATGCTCCACTCCTCCATCACCTCCTACTCCTTAGCCTACATAAACACAGTAACCTTCTACCTCTTCGATCCTCCACCTACAACAAACATCGTGATCTAAAATATGGCAAAAACGTTTAGCATTCTCGCAACAATCGGAAGAGAATTTTGTAACCAAGAAATCGTATGCTGGCTTATACACTTTTGGGAACCACGAAATTTCAAATTAGGGAAATTGCTCATGGGTTATGAACTTCTCCTAATTGATTCATAGGTAAGATGATCACAGCCTTTGTATATTTATTTTTGTCAAGAGTTGCAGGTAGCTCCATCTAATAAACAACCTGTGTATATTTACCATCTGTGTAAATTGCTAAAATGATCAAATAAATTAGATTGCCCACGAAGATTTGTGTTTCCTCATTAGAATATGGAATTTAAATAAAATATTTTGTTTAAGATTGATCCACTTTACTTGCCTGCATCTAATTATCATTTTCAGAATTAGAGTTTCCATCTATGTAAGTTGTTATAATGCAACACATAGATTATCGCGTAGTATTTAATTTAACGTGGTTTAATTTAATCAATTTATAATGGATATCCATTGATGGTGATTCGTTGTTTATACATGATTTGGTTTGTTTTAGAGTTGAAAACTACTAAATCTCCGGATGAGTATGATTGATTCTTCGTGGTTATAGATAAATTCTTAGATTGGTCATTAAAATATGATATTTTAGACAAGATATTTTGGTTGCCTGTATCTAATTACCATTTTCAGAATTAGAGTTTCCATCCAAATTGTTAAAATGCTTACTTAAATGAGATTTTAACAAGATTTGAGATTGGTCATTAAAATATGAAATTTAAACAAAGATGGAATTAAAATCAAAGTTTTTTGCCTGCCTACTGAGGTCTGAGTCTATAGATTATGCTTTTGATTTCTTCATGTAGCGATTTTTATTCAGGTTCTTTATATGGTTGCTGAATTAAAACTGTTAATCTTCTGATTTGCGAATTTTTGACTAAATTTGTTTCATTTCATATCAGTTTTTAGCTTAACTCTTAGACAGTGTTGTCATTATCTCTATCGTAAAAAGAAACAGAGAACTGTGTTGAGAAAACAAATTAGCCACATTTAACGAGATCCTTTGTGCTTTTCTTTTCTGTTGACATTTTCCACCTTCATTAGCAACCGCCCATTTTCCAAATTTATAAGAACAATTCGGAGGTTATCCTAGGGGTAAACCTAACTCATTCACCACCTCTTAATTAGTCAATTAAATTATGATATTTGTCTCATAATTAAAGAATTTATTTTGGTTATTAAAAAAAATCAAATCTCAGTTAAGAGTGGGGACCACCTATAATGGTGGTTCCACCGTAACTTCTATAAAAGTTTTGTAAAAATTTAAAAATCAATAAAGGAAAAAGAACTTAATAAGTTAATAAAATTCTGAATTTTAAAATCATTAACCCAAATTCAAATTCTGAACCCCAAATTAAAATCCTAAACCCCAAATTAAAACTCTAAACCCCAAAACTATACCATAATTTGAGAATAATTAACCCAAAATAAATTCTAATCCCAAACTCAAACTCTAAAACTCAAAACTATATCATAATTTGGGAATAGTTAATCCAAAATAAATTTTAAACTTTAAACTCAAACCCTAAATCCCAAAACTATACCCTAAATTTTGGAATAGTTAACCCAAACCTAAAAATTTAAACTACAAATCTATTGAAAATCAATTTTTGTAATTAAAACTTTTGGGTTTGGGTTAATTAATTCCAAATTAGGGTATAGTTTTGGGGGTTAGGGTTTGGATTTAAATAGTTAACCCAAACTTAAAAATTTAAACTACAAATCCATTGAAAATCAATTTTTATAGTTTAAATTTTTGGGTTTTGGTTAATTAATCCTAAATTAGGGTATAGTTTTGGGGGATTAGGGTTTAATTTTTTCACAAGTGCTACATGTAAATAATAAATTCTTGGTATTTATATTTGAATCATCAGTTAATTTTTGTATGATTTGATCTTATATTTTGTAGGAATTTGACAAGAGTTATGGTGATTTAATACAAAACTTGATTATTTCGGATATAAAGGTCGAATGGAAGTGCCGAAATTATTTTATTATTTGAGTTTTTGTTTTTGTTACGTCTCTCTGTTTGTTGAAGAAGAACAATATTATAAGAAAATAAAATACAATAAACTAGGAGAAGGGAGAGACATCGGATCTGTTTTTAGTCTATTATTGACTTAAGTTTTTTTTTTCCTTTTAATTTTTGTTAGTTTCGGTCGGTCAAATAATTAATTGTGATTCCACAATAAAATCAGTTTTAATTTTTTTAATGATTTAATGAATTTTTTTAATTAAAAGATACATTTTAAATTTTAATTAGCTAATTAGGAGGGGGGTGAATGAGTTTGGTTCACCCCTAGGGGTGAATCCAAGAATTGTTCAATTTATAATCCAGTTTACTCTACTTAAATATTGGTTATTATATATAAGATCCACTGTGAATCATTTTGGTAGGTAATTTGATATTTTCCATCTCATTTTTAATATGGTAAAGATATAAGGTCTATCTCCTTTCTAAAACGGTTTAAAAAAAAACCCACCAAATATTAAATCTCAAGACTCCAGAATAACAAAACAAGAGTATTAAAAAAAAGGAAAAATGTGTATAAAAAGTCAATGGCTTCAAATAGAAACAAAGCTAAAAACAGAGTATTGGAAACCAAAACTACAATTACACAGAAAACAAAAGCCGGGCATCATGGACATGGACGTGTTAACACAAGCATGGAGCTCTTTATTACAAAGAGACCAAGAACAAGCTGGGTTTTTCAACAATGATGAAGGTGTTAAAAAGAAAAAGGTGAAAACGTGTATCCATAACAAAATTGTATATATTAGTAACTATATTTTCAGAAGTGTGTATTTCTGTTAGAAAACTGTGTGTTGAAGCTGCTGTAGATTGGAGAATTGATTATATAAAAGGCTTTCTTGGTCGCTGCAACTTCAAAAGAGATATGTTTGGTAGAAAAGTCACTCTTTTGAATGGCGGTGAGAAGGCACACCTTCCTTTTTGCAAGTTAATGGTGAAACCATGTACTCTACTCGTGTTGGACGAACCAACCAATCAGTTAGACATACGCTCAAAACAAATGCTCATATGGGTACTCTACTAGGTGATATTCGAGAAAGTTTTTTTTTTGAAAGAGAACTTCCGAGAAAGTCATACCAAAAAAAAACTTCCGAGAAAGTTACATAATTTCTAAGCTTCATAAACATTTTATATAATGGGTACAATCTTTATTTAATTTTATTTCAGTTTATAATTTCCTTATGTTGAATATGTTCATATAGATACTCAAAAAATAAATAAACACCTAATGCCTATTTCTTTTTCATCCAAATTAATATATTTACGCATTAATTTTTCATGGATCCGTCATGAACGGATCCGGATAATAAAATCAAGGATCCGTCAAAAACGGATCCGGATCCGGATATCCTAATTTTCAAGTCCGGATATCCGGATCCAGATCTGGGCTATTAAAATATATTAAAAAATAATTATTTTATTTTTATTTTTTTAATTTTTAAAAAAATTAAACATAAAAAAATTAAAATTAAAATTATTTTCGGAATATTTTATTTATTTTTTAATAAATTTATAATAATTTTACAAAAAAATTGTTTTTTTAATTAATTTAATATTTTTTAATTTATTTTTAATATTTTGACGGATCAGGATCCTGATCCGGATATCCGCGGATATGTTAATTTTTGAAAAAGTATCCAAAAGCCTGATATCCGGATGCCACGGATCCGGATAGTAAAATCACGGATCCGGATCCGGATCCGGATATCCTGAAAAAGGTCGGATATCCGGATCCGGCCCACCCCTACATTAACTGTTAGACTATTCAATACACATAAAGAAATAGATACACATATTTAGATATTCCTATATATGGCATTAAGTGCAATAAAAAAAAGTTGGTAAGATATATACAAAGAATCAACATGATGTGATGATGAAAACCCCATACCAAACTATTGAAGAACATAATATGTTCAACAAACATGTCAAAAGTTTTGATAAATTTTAAAACAAAGATTAAATATCAATTAAAATATATAAATAAACGATATTCTTATTGAGTTCTACAAATTTTTGGTGTAGAATTTATTTTGATTTTTAATGTTTTATTTGATACTACTCCCTCCGTTTCACCAAGTTAATTTTTTTGAGTTTTTCACACATATTAAGAAAAACAATTATTATCTCTAAAAAGTGTATTGATTTCTACAATAAATAGTTTTCAAGAAATTCTAACCAATAACCAATAATATTTGAATCTTTTTCTTGAAAGCTACAATCTCTCATCATTAAATGCTGAAAATCTATCTTCATGAAACAACTTAAAAAACTCAAAAAATTTATCTTTGTGAAACGGAGGAAGTATATATTAGTAAGGAGAAGTTAGATGCCTAGGGTTTGATTGGCAGAGCAGTTAAAAGATCATCATGTTCTGTATTATCCAATCATGTGTAATTAATTAAGCATTAAGCAGAGCATTTAGTAACTGCTAATGCTCCCAAATGCTCTTGACTTCAATGCTCTCAAATAGAGTTTTTTCAAAGCATTGAGCTCTAATACAAAATTAAAATAAAATTATAAAACTAATTTATTTTTAGATAACATCAGAACAAATAATTTCGTTATTTTAGTTCATGTTTATCATTATTTAATTTTTTTCTATATCTTGAAGTAATATTATAAAAAAATAATTCATTTAAATTAGAAAAAAATTAGAGATTTTTTTATAATAATTTAAAATTATAATATATAAACAATGCATTTCACTAAAAATGAATATACGTTATTTATGTAATTATAAAATATATACATATATGTATATTAAAATTTATCGTTGCTTCATATGTTATATTACTTTAAAATAAATTTTAATAAAATATAACTTGAATGGTAACATATTCAGTTTCATAATTTATAAACATATTTATATTAACATTAAAATTTAATATATATTATTAGTTTATATGTCATACGATTTGTTAAAATAGTAATTTAATATCAAATTTTTAAAAGTTTGATGTATAATTTATGACTAATATAATATATATGTATATGCATATTTAATGTATAAGAATACATATAATTAAATATAATAAAATAATTATTTTAATTTTATATATAATTACTCACAACTCTGCCAATCATGCATTTTAATCAGAGCATACTGCTCTAATGTTGCTTGATGCTCCTGCTCCTGCTCTATTAAACTTTGCCAATCGAACCCTTAATGCTTCAATTATTATTAATGTAGGGGCAGGTGGGTGCAGTTCAATTTGCCATAACTACAAAATTCTAAGTCTATAAAATTGGAAATCTAAAAATATATAATTCTTTTGGGCATTAAATTTGAGTTTCTCATAATTTTAGGTTTTTTGCATGATATACATTTATTAATTATGACACAATATACATACAAAAAATATTATAAAAAATCCAGCCATAAGAAATTTAAAGAGAATTGAAGAAATTTAATATAGATATTAGATATGGTCTATTATATGAAAATAATAACTTAACCGATGTTAGAATGGTTGTAAAGACTAAAGAGGAGACGACAAGAAGCAATTAAAGAAGAATTTCACATTTTGTTAAATAACCATATTTACAAAAATTACAAAAATGTGGACTCTGGATTTGTCACAAAATAACATGTTTAAGAGACCAATATATATATATATATTTTAAATCATTATTCCGGAGTCAAATACGTAAAGAGAAACCGGATAAACTAATGCAAAGCTAAGTTTAATTAAAATTTTGTTTATGTGCGTGCTGGAATTTACACACAATAGAAATTGTGAAGATTCTTCGAAATAGAGCTTCTTTAGGGTTTCAAACACTTAGAAAGAGATAGAATTAGGGTTCTTGAGATTGTTCTTATTAATCAAGATCAGAGTTGTAAACAGTGTTTTTATAAGAAATTTCGGATCCTCACAAATGAGGGGGTACATGCTTATTTATAAAGAAATAAGTCGGTTGAGACAAATAGTAACGGGCCTTTAATGGGCTTCTAATAAATCTTCATCTTCTGGGCTTGACTACTGGGCCGATTGAACGTTTTCTTAGTCGATTTAGGATTATCGATTCTTCTAGGGGAGATTTAACCCCTACAGTTAGCCCCCCAGTTCAACAGTTTAATTAAAAAGTGTTGAAGTAAGGGTGTCCAGACGAAGAATCGATTTCCGTTAGACTGTTAACGTGTTGACCAACGTTGCCGAGCCCAAATGACTTGGTTGCACCCAACTCGGTGAGCTGACCGAGTACGCTTAGCGGCGAGTTGATTTCGGTCTGGCAAAGTTGCGAGCTGATCGCGTTAGTAATCCGCGAGCCGCTTGAAGATGCGAGGCGACAAGATGGATGTTCCAAATATGCGAGCCGCTCAAAGATGATGACGACGTATAAGTGTGTGAACAAGCCTCGGTAAAAACCTTGTCTAGAAAACCCGATGGGAAAAACCAGATCAAGGGAAAAAGAGCACAAGTCACACACTCGTTCAATTCGTCATTGTCGACTTCAAAGGTTGATTTTTGTTGTTGCGAACCCGAGAGGTGATTTCAAATTCGCGAGGTGCGAGTCGAAGAAGACGGCAAAAGGGCGAGTTGACGAAGAGGAAACAAGTGAGTAGACTTGGAGGAGCTTGTTCTTGCTAACGGAGATCGAGATTGCGAGGCTATTTGAGCGTTGATTTGAGCTTGAATCGACGATCTTGTGTAGTTGTTAAACTTGGAGACGTCGAGCTCGAGCTTGCGAGGTCAAGGTAGTCATTGTGCCGCGAGCCGCGAGGTGAACACGTCGACTCAGTGGACAAGTTGACTCGGTGGGGCTCGACTTGATAGTGATGAGGTCGCAAGGTGATACAACGAGCTCGTTGTAGTGAACTTTGGATTTCCGAGCTTGATTTGGCGAAGTGAAACTTGGTCGTTTCAACAAGCTTGTAAGGCGGACGAGGTGACCGAGCGGACTCATTGCAAAGTGATCAAGTCGACTCGCTCAAAGCTTGCGTTGTCGGGGTTGGATTGGAGAAAAATGCGACGTTTGAATCAGAGGATATGAGCGAATTCAATTACAACGAGTCGGACGAGTTCACTCGTTGATGTTGAATCAACTTGAAATAAGATCGATCCTTATTGTCGCAAAGTTGGTGGGTGAGATAGCGTTTCAAGACCGCGGTCATCTTCTTCTTTGTCTGTCTCCATTTCTGCAAGGTCAAGTGAAGATATATCGAGGTCGGCGAGGTAATCAAACTCGGCGAGGTTGATTCAGTAGAGGAGCTGCGGCGAGGTTGTCTTTAGAGGTGAATCGACATTGGCGAGGTGCATTGAGTTCGGCGAGGTGGAGATTGATTCGCTTGGTAAGCGAGTCGACTCGGAACAAGTTAAACGAGTTGACTCACACCGAGTTGACTCGGAACAAACTCGATTCTTGTCGTGGTAAGCTTACGAGGTCGATTTGTTAGAGGAAGTAAGCTCGCGAGGTAGCTCTTAGGTTAACAACGAGTTCTCGAGCCAACGGAGTTGGTTCGTCATGTCATGGAGCTCGCGAGACCGGAACGGTGGTTGCGAGTGGGGCGAGGTGAATATGAGGTCACGCGAGCTTGCGAGGTACGATTCAATCCAGCTCGAGCTTACTTGGTCAGTCTTCAAAATTACCTCGTTGAATAGTGCTCGAGCTGCTCCTTCGTCGCATTGTCGTGTTTCCGAGTTGGATTGGGGAAAATGCGAGGTGGAGAGCTTGCAAGGTTGAATCAGAGAAGGTGAGCGAGTCGGACGAGTTGATCCATGCCGGTTATGAGTTGACTCGGCACAATGATTCTTGTTGATTTGTTGCGTCACGAACCGCGAGCATGTCTAGGTTGATTCGATGAATGAGTTGTAAGATGGTGAGGTGTGCTCGGTGATTGACTCATAGCGACATCAAGGTGAACATGAGTCCACGAGGTGAACCAAAGAGGAGAAGATGAGTAGCGTGGATGTCTTGGACTTCATAGTGGGCTTTGAAAGGCCCAAATAGACTTAATTCTTCAAAGATCCGTTTGAGACAAAGTGGCGACAAGGTTGAATTTGCTGACTCGGAGCAAATTTGATTTGCGTTGTCTCGACAAGTTTGCGAGCAGGGGTAGAGAGAAGTTTTCGGTCGAATTATCGTCGTTGAAATTGCGAGCCAGCGAAGTGGGTTTGAGGCAGATTGAAATTGCGAGTCGCGAGCTGGTCTAGGGAAGTTGATTCCAGGTTTGGCTACGAGTCTTGCGCTACTGGTGAAGCGAGATGCTTGTCGAGATTGAGTGGAGAAGACGACGAACTCGTCATGTTTTGTGGTTCAATCGCGTCGAGCTGATATGTTCAGCTCGACATTATGAGTCATCTTGTGAAGAAATTTCAGGTTGCCAACTTTCAGCTCGGATTGCAACGAGCCCAGATAAAAAAATGGCGAGCTGGATAAAGATGCATCACCGAAGATAGGCCCGAGTTGCGTGATGATGTTGTGATGTACATAACCGGAGTCAAATCGTCTAACTCGTTGGAGTCGACTTGCCTACCTCGCCAAATCGACTCGCTCACCTGTGAGTTGGCTCGGTGAGCGAGTTAAGCGATACGATTATGTGAGGCAAAGCGGAGCTTATAGCGTTGAAAGCGAGGCCGATTCGAAGGTAAAATGGCTCGCAGGATGACTCAGTCGAGTCACAGATGGCGAATTGTAGGAGCTGCGGCGAGTTGATTGGATTTTGGTTCAAGCCCGCGAGGTGGAGAAGTGGTTTGATTCCAAATTTGTGCGTGGTGAAGATTAATCGAGCCCGGCGATCTTGACTTCCAAAGTAACAAGCTTGATCTCTGAAGCAGCAAGGTTCATTTGCGTCTTAGTTGAAGCAACAAGTCTGTTGTTTTCTATTGACGAAGTGAAACGAAGTCAGCGAGGTGGTGAGAGAGAGAGACACGACGAGGTGATGTTATGGGTTTGCGAAGTCAATGGGCCATTGATTTATTCCCAAGCCCATAAGAACAACCATTTCTTTTTTGCGCTCTTTTCGTGACCACCTCTAATTTGTCTTCTGGCAAGATTATGCGATTTGACGAGTCGACTTAGTCGAGTCAGATAGACGCGAGGCCAATCAGAGGTGCTTGTTTGTGAAAGTCTTGATACAAAGCTACGTTAGTATTGGTCGCGAGGACGAATCGACGAGCTCGAGTTGAATCGGAGAGGTCGATGTTGAAGACACGAGCTCAACTGTGATGCGGACTTGAGGTTTTACGAGCTTGGGACTAGCTCGCATCGTTGATTCCGTTAAGGACGAGCTTGCTTGGTCGGCGAGGTGTCCAAGTTTTGACCGTGAGCTGAACTTAAATCGTGTGACTAGCGCATGCTTTGTTGCGATATCACCGAGCGTGACGTTTTTATTGACGAGCCCAATGTTTGACGACCAAGTGGCAAGATGATCGCAGATATCTTGCGGCGATTCGATCGAAGACGTTTTAATGAAGATATTCGGCGAGCTTATTCGTCTTTAAGTTTTTGGGCGAAGTGGTCGAAAAAATACGTTGTGGCGATCTGGTCCGAAGATGTGAATGCGACCGGGCCGACATGATTTCAGAGCATTTTGTCTGCGGACCGGTTGAGACGGTGACAGCTGCCCTGCTTGGTCCTGATCAGTTCTCTCAATTAGCTGACTGAACATGTGATCTGCCCAACGACATTTTTGCGAGCTGATCAATGATAGTCTTTAAGCGAGGTGGTCGAACTGATGGAGATATCTTGCAGCGAGCTGCTTCGAAGACGTCTTATGGTGTGGATAATAGCGGACTGGGTGAGTTCCAAAGAATCATGATGATTGAGGAAAAATGGCGAGCCCAGCGGTAAAGACTTGTCTTCGAGTTTGGCGAGCCCGGAGGCGATGATGTGTTGCTTAAGATAATGACGAGCTGAGCGACAAGTTTCGCCATAGATGAAGGCAAGCTCATTAACGATGTTTCGGATTCGAGCTGATCCAAAAATGCTAGTTGGCGAACTGTTCCGCAGACATGTTGACGCTTAGCGGCGAGGCGGTTTCAAGACGCTTAGCGGCGATGCGGTTTTAAGACGCTTAGAGGCGATGCAGTTTTAAGATGCTTAGAGGCGATGCGGTTTTAAGACGCTTAGAGGCGATGCAGTTTTAAGACGCTTAGATTCGATGCGGTTTTAAGACGCTTAGATTCGATGCGGTTTTAAGACGCTTAGATTCGACCAGTTGTTATGATAACTGGGTTTTTGCGAGACGAACATCCTGGTTATATTCTACTGAACATATCTTATCCAGGCAAATATCGGTGCAGAGAGTTCCACAGAATCTCTGAACCGACTATATTTGCTAAGTTTGACTAGTTTGTTAAGTAAAAACTGGGTTTGCGAGTCAAACATCCTGGCTAACGGACACATTCTACTGAATGTGTCTATCCCGAGATGGACTCGCGAGATGGACATGCCGGCTAACGGACATACTCACACTGAATATGTCTATCCCAGAAATGAACTCTAAATTTATATAGCGCGCTTTATCCGTCGAGGATGTATAAGTATACTTCATAATGATGATGAAGTTTTAATCAGGTCGCCATTATGGCCATAATGACGCCGAATTTTTATTGATCATAATAAGACTTGGTTAAAACCTTAAGTCGTTATCGATTGTCGCGTTTAGACCGGAGTCGTTTGCGAGCTGAACGAATCGTAACAAGACTTGGTTAAAACCTTAAGTCGTTATCGATTGTCGCGTTTAGACTGGAGTCGTTTGCGAGCTGAATCGAATCGTAACAAGACTTGGTTAAAACCTTAAGTCGTTATCGATTGTCGCGTTTAGACCAGAGTCGTTTGCGAGCTGAACGAATCGTAACAAGACTTGGTTAAAACCTTAAGTCGTTATCGATTGTCGCGTTTAGACCGGAGTCGTTTGCGAGCTGAATCGAATCATAACAAGACTTGGTTAAAACTTTAAGTCGTTACATACTGTGAGTGGGAGTATGAATATACAGACCCACTCCCCCCCCCCTTTTTGAGGAGGCAACGGAACTCGTTATAAAACGAGCTGCTTTCGTACCCTCGAGTGAGGATCGTGGTTGGCTAGATAGTTGATCCGGCGAGGTGAAGTTGACGATAACGGCGAGCCCAGTGACAAAGTTTGATCTTTGACTCGGTGAGCCGAGTGAGTGACGATTATTGAGTGGCGAAGTGCTCCAACAAAATCAAACTTATTTGGGCCACGAACTCCATTTTCCCAAGCCCATTTTTAGTACGGGCATGCTCCATCATTTCATTTACTTATTTTTGTTCTCCACCACCTCGCGAACTCTTCTTCTGATTCGTTGCTCGGCTTTAAAGTATGGTTGATTCTTGGTGAAGAAACAAAACTTCGGCGAGGTCAATCTTCCTGTCTCAGAGACTGAGATTCGCGAGGCCAATGTTGAAGAGATTGGAGAGACTGCGAGCCATGTGTCGGGTCGGAGAGATTGCGAGGTAGACTGCTTCGTCCGTGAACTTGCAAGGTGGATATGTTGTGCTCCAAACCGTAAAGCGCGAGCTTGTTGAGGTGTATTTTGAGTAGAACAAAACTTGCGGCGTTGAGTCGGAGATGAGCGAGTCGAATCACAACGAGTTAGACGAGTTTACCACCGTCGATGTTGAGTTGACTTGAAGCGAGATCGATTCTTATTGTTGCGAGCCCGAGAGCTGCGGGGTAAAAAGATCTTGCAAGGTGACTAGGTGACTCGACGAATTGTTTGCAGCCAACTTTCAAGCTCACAGGGTTAACTCGGTGGAGAAGAACTTTTGGCGACAAGAGAAAATAACTTGGCGGGTTAGGCGAGTTAACTCAGTCGATTTCCAGAGCTGCGACGAAGCGGATTTGAATCCCGTCGAGCTTGCGAGGCCAATCGGAGGTGTGGCCAGCTGACTCGGTGAGTTGCTGCGAGTTGCGAGGTTGATTATGCTTGACAAAAGCTCGCGACGTCAAGCTGTGCGGTGGGAACGAAGGCGTGAAGTGAAATCGCGAGTTGGACTCAAAACTTCAATTCGAGAGAAGAATTCGTTCGACTTCGGCAATGTGCTCTGGCCGACGAGCTCACAGGGTTGCGGTTCTTTGTGGAGCGAGGTGGAAAGAGCAGATTCTTGGTGCTACTAGGTGAATTTGAGCTCTTGCAAGCATGCGTGGTGCGACAAGGTGCGACTTGATGAAGATCTTTATGCGGAGCTGCTTCGTTGGGATAGGACAAAACCAAGTTCCTTTATCATTGTGAAGACACGAGGTGAATTGAGGTAGAGATCAAACGAGGTGGCTGAATTTGGGCCCGTCACTGTTTCTCCAAGCCCATCAACACATCTCTTACACTTTGGTTTGTTCCTTCTCATCTTGCGGGCTCAATCACGGTCTGAAGTAGAGTTCTTTTTACGGAAGTAACGCCGAGGTTAGTCTCTCTAATTGTGGTGACACGAGGTCCACTAAATCAAACCGAAGCTCTATGGCGACGAGGCGAGGATAACGCGAAGTGACCTTTTGTTTTTGTTGGATTTCTTCACCGTTACTGGGACTCTACCTTGTCTTCTAGACGAGGAGGTTGACTAGTGATATTGAGCGAGACGGCGAAGTGATGTTGAAATCAATGTTGTTAGGTCGACTAGTTGACTTGACGAGTTGATTCCACCAATCTCGCGAGTTCACATGGTCGATTCAGTGGAGGCGAAGATGAGCTCGTCAAAATTGTGTGGTGAGTTGATCTCGCGGATTTTGGGATTAAAACGAGATCGCAGGTTACGTCTCCGGTGGCGGTGAGCTCGCTTAGTGGCATTTCGTTGTCTGCGTTAGTAATGAGGTGAGCGAGCTTCTCTGGTGAAGCTTGTGCTTGGACGAGCGAGGTAAAGCTTTGAAAAGACAGAGACGCCGCGAGGTGGTTGAGAACGAGAGAGGAGCTCGATTTGGGAAGATTGTGGCGGCGTTGCGAGCTCGACCAAAGAAGAAGACGCCATCGTCAATTGAAAATCAACTAGGCCTCAGAGAGCCCATTTCCCTCTTTGATTAAAACGCTCTTGAGTCTCTTCTCATCATCCTGTGATCTCGTCAATTTGGACAAAGCGACTTGATTCCGTAAGCTCTTTAGGTGAATTTGAAGGAACGAGATGATTAAGAAGATATCGCGGTTATCTTGAGGTGGTCTGGTTCGTCCGTAAGCTCGCGAGGTGAACATGAACTGACCACAGAGAGGAGCTCGTGCTGTGTTTATGTGGTGAAGGCGAGCTAACGAGTTTGACTATGGCGAATAAGCGATCTCATGAGTGATTACGGCGAGGCCACGAGGCCAAATTGTGCGTGCTGGAATTTACACACAATAGAAATTGTGAAGATTCTTCGAAATAGAGCTTCTTTAGGGTTTCAAACACTTAGAAAGAGATAGAATTAGGGTTCTTGAGATTGTTCTTATTAATCAAGATCAGAGCTGTAAACAGTGTTTTTATAAGAAATTTCGGATCCTCACAAGTGAGGGGGTACATGCTTATTTATAAAGAAATAAGTCGGTTGAGACAAATAGTAACGGGCCTTTAATGGGCTTCTAATAAATTTTCATCTTCTGGGCTTGACTACTGGGCCGATTGAACGTTTTCTTAGTCGATTTAGGCTTATCGATTCTTCTAGGGGAGATTTAACCCCTACAGTTTACATCTACAAATAATCTACCACATTTTTAATGATAACAAAAAAAAAAACACATTACTACAAAATCAAATATTCTTTACCAGTACAATACAAGAATGAATAAAGAAAACATAAATAATCACAAAATACAAATATTCTTTACCACCCAACCCACGCGTAGCGTGGGTAATCCCTAGTTCACATAAAACATCACCGCGTGGCTACATTTCTTTATTTCTGTTGTAGTTCCCTCATTAAAATTAGACCATTGAATAAATCTTATCGTGGTGATGACTAAATTTCTATAAATCTTATCGTAGTATTCAAGAAAGGTTTACCGAAGAAATATAAATTTCTATAGATTATGTGCAGTTTGTGTTTAAATAAGTTTTAATTCTTATAAGCATATAACTAATTCTCATTGACGAAAATAAACAAATTAAACCAATTCATGCATAGCATCATCAGCTGACGACAGTTCAAGGCGTGTTACAAACCCGGTAGCAAAGAAAAGGTAATGAATTTAAGATTTTTTCATAAATTCGATTGTTTGACTAATTTTTTAGGGTGAAAAAACAACCTGTATTGCTATTAAGAAAAATGCTACTAATCAAGTAACACTTGGTCAAGTACCTGAAAGGGAAGGATCTGAAAAGAGGTGCAAACATTTTCACCATTGTAATTTCACCAATTGCAACTGCCAACATTTTATTTCTCGTCTCTTCAAAAGCTATATTATATTAACTTTATCAATATGGCTATTGCTTTGTTGTTTCAATCAATACCGCACCACAACAAGGCAGTTGCGGCCATAAAATATACCAATATAGCTTGTTGCTCTAAAAATTACGTGCCACATAAAACATGCGACAAATTTCTCAACGTTTCTTCTCCTTTTTAACTTTTTTTCATGTTTTCTGTCATTGACTCATACCACTAAAACTTCGTCATTTTTTTTAATTATTAACTTCCAGACCGCAAAACTCTTACAAAAATACAACACTTGCACCACAACATACTAACATAGTAAAAGGGCATGTTGCCTAAGAAACTATAATTTAAACCCAAACTAGTGTTGACGACCTAGAGGGCGACATTGATTTTCATTTTTCTTCGCCAACAGTGGACAATATTGTTTCAAGGTTGAAAATTTCTTAATAATTCTGTTTTTATAGTTAAAATATTATGTTTCTTAATATTTTTTAGTGTAAGCTAGCATTTGAGATACAACATATTAAACAACTAGAAAGAACATGGCAACAACTAATCGACTTTTCGCTTTGAGTTTTGTAAAAACAATTGCGATAACGCTTTGTGGGTCTTTTGTAGGCCAAACAAGGCAGTCCTTGGCAGAAAAATCAAGTCAAGTGTTGTACATAATGTTTTTAAAAAAGAAAGGAGTAGAGAATTAAAAAGAAGTTTTTTTGCAAGTTATTTGCCGACACCTGCTTCTCTAAATTTAAAATATACAAATTGTAATTATTACATTTCTTTCGCAAATATACAATTACTTGTCTGATTTTGCATCCATAGGGTTGGTTTGTGTTTGTCTGGGATTTTTTAGACGTTCAAGAATATATGTTCTACTCTACTCGTTTATACCAAAAAGTTTTCTATTCGATGCTTTAGCAGCAGTAAACTTGTAATACCCAAACTTTTTTTTTTTTTTACCTAAACATTTCTACTGCGGAAAAACATAACAATTAAACCAATAAAATAATTCATTAATTCCATTTATTAAATAAATTCTTTAAACCAATTAATTCAAATATCAGAATTCAGGAATGAACATTTAATAAACTTGCAACCTAAAAACATCGGTTCACTAGTCTAAAAGCAATAACAACAACCCTATCATCCTCTCTCAACGGCCTCGATTCCACGATCACACTTTTCCTTTACCTGCAACTCAAAAGGAACACGGGAGTTGCGTGAGTATTATCATAAATACTCAGTGGAGCGGTCATCCCGCTAACAATTTACACAAACATCATTTAACGATAAATAACCAAGTTTAAACAATTAAACTAATTCCTTTAAATATCCAGATTAACAGTTAAACCAAACCCGGTTAACAATACTTTTCACAACATTCGGCAAATAGATGTCGATCGACACGCGGTATCGATCGACACCCGACATCTATTTGTTTGGGTGTTTCATTTTGGTATCAGAGCCTAGACGATTTTAGGACAATGGAAATTGGATGTCGGAGACTATGTGTTTAAATTGCTTTCATGTGCTTAGTCAATTTATTAGAGTCTTAGTATCATCCTCTTTGGCCTTTCAAAATGATTCCACGGTAAGTCTATGTTGATTGATTGTGACTTCTTGTAGCTTATTGTTCTGTTCTGTGCGAGTACAGAGTGATGGACACCAGAGCTAGAGGTCATGGATGGGGTAGAAGTCGGGGCAGAGGTCGCAGTCGTGGACCAGCGGTTGAGTCGTCTTTCAGTGCCACGCATGCGTCAGGGACTCCTACGCATTAGGTGGGATCCGAGGGCGAGGCCAGTGGTAAAGCTAGTGAGAGTGTTGTGGGTGCCGTGAGAGGCGCCAATATGGCTGGCAGAGGAGCGGGCCCAGGTGTGGGTGCTGTTCCAGCTCAAGATCGTTGGGAGCGTATGGAGGGCGTTTTGGCGCAGTTGTTGGAGCGGTTTCCGGCGGCAGTTTCGGTTAAGGCTCCAGTGGTGCCTCCAATGGCAGAGGTGCAGCCGAGGGCTACGGTTGCTGAGGTGCGTCCGTCTTACCAGGAGATGGTGAGTCAGATGAGTACGATATTCTTTTCGGGTAGTGTAAGCTCTGAAGATGCGGATGAGTGGCGTATGCGTGTAGAGCGCAATTTTCGCTCAGTTCGTTGCCCTGATGAGTATCGAGTAGAGTTGGCGATCCACTATCTGAGTGGTGGTGCGCACGCGTGGTGAAGAGATATTGAGGCCAGGAGGCCTGGTGCAGTATGGACCTGGGGGGAATTCATGGCTGAGTTCAACGCCAAATATTTTCCTCAGGAGGCTCTAGATTGTCTCGCGATGAGATTTGTTGAGTTGGTCCAGGGAGACCGTTCAGTGCGCGAGTACGACGCTGAGTTTGGTTGTTTGTTGGTTTATGCGGGCGCAGGAGTGGTCGATCAGCGGGTGCAGGTTCAGAGGTTTCTGAGGTGACTACGATCGGATTTGCGAACTAGATGCAGAGTGACGGAGTACGCCTCGAAGGCGAAGCTGGTAGAGGTTGTTGCAGGGATCGAGGAGGATCTGAGAGGGCAGTCAGCCGCAGCAGTTCCAGTGGCAGTTGCTCCTATTGTTTAACCGAGATAGCAGCAACAACCGCAGAGTGGTTCCGGATCTGATTCTGGCAAGGATGGTAAGCCTGTGTAGGTTCAGAAGAGGAGATGGGATGACGCTTCTAGGACATGCTCAGGTAGTTACGGCACTCATGGGTGTTTCGGATGCGGGAGTTCAGAGCATCGTGTGGCGAACTGTCCTAAAGTTTCCGGGGAGTCTAAGGTTTGCTTCCATTGCAGAGAGCCGGGGCATTTCAAGCCGATGTGTCCCAAGTTGCAGCCACTGGCGCTTGCTGTGGTTCATCTGATAGCAGTGCAACCATTGGCTCAGGTAGCGGCAGAGCAGCCGTTGGCTCAGTTTGGAGGAGCACAACAAGGTTTTGAGTAGTAGAAGAGCGGGTTGTTTTGGCGGCAGTACTGGAGCGGGATTTGGGAGATCAGTTCGAGGATTAAGAAGCGTCCTTTTGTCGCAGTTGTTTTCGTTTGTTTTCAGATTTTGAGCTTTGCGTTGTTGTTTCTGGATTTTAGTATTTTCGTTGGTGTTGAAACGATATTCATTTTTGAAAATTTATAAGATGGTGTTCCTTATTTATTTTCATATGAGTTATGAGGCGTGTGGATCCTAAATGTGTTTTTTTTATGTGTGGACCCCTTTGGGGATATTTCAGGCTGGGAATATCATGGCCATACCACGTGAGACGGCTCTAATCAGAGGAGAGATGTGTTCTCCTGTATACTTATTGAGAAGTGAGTTCCAAGATTAAGTAGGGAGGAATGTGAGATCTCTTGCGGGGAGGTGAGCTCCCCAGATTCCGTTGGCTTGAAGGATGCGTCCCGAGAGTATGAGTGGTATATTGTCTTGTATGGATTAGACGGAGCCTCTGAGATCACGGGAGGATTTCGTGTGGTATTGGCCAAGTCAGGTCAGGATTTTAGTCTATATTGGTGGGTTTGAGGATTGGGTGAAGATCATGAGTAGTGTTGTCTGGATAGGTCAAGTGTATGGTCTGTGATAGACGGTTCGGGAGGCTCGAGTTGTGAGCCAAAGTATCGTTGGTCAGGCTAGGCCTTGGATAGAGTTCTGGTAACAGATGTAGCATTTGTTAAATCAAAGTCGGGACTGACGGGTGGTTGTACATGTTCTTGTTTGATTGTTGTATGATCGACTGCCAGACCTAGTTTGGATTAAGAATGTTGCGTAGTCGGGATTGACGGGTGGTGGTACATGTTCTTGTTTGATTGTTGTATGATCAACCCCCAGGCCCAGTCGGACTAAAAATGTTGCATAAAAGGTTCAAGGCGAATCCAGTCAAGTAATGAGCATTTCGAGTTGTGGTTATGCTTTTCGGCTTGAGAAATGCGCCTGTGGTATGCACGAGATTTTTTTTTACGACGTGATCAAGGAATTTTGGGAAGTTTTTGTTTCATTCTCAGCGTTTATATCTTGGGCTGTTCGAAGAATCCTGAGGAGCCTGAAGCTATATGCGGAGTCGAGCAAGTGCGGTTAGGAGGAGCGCCGATTTTTTTTTGTTTACAAAAAGGTAGAGTAGGGTATCTGAAGGTTTAAGGTTCATCGCAATGGATGGCAAACCAGTATTTTGAGGAGTTCTTGGTCTCTCGCGTATCATCATATCCTGTCATGGTGATCAATTTTCTGAGGATGGTGTTCACAACGAGCAAGGAGCATTTCAGTTATCAGGAGGTTGTCTGGGTTAGCAAAAGATGCGGAGTTCACGAGGATCAGGCAATGCATCTGAGGTTAGTTCTGGAGGGATTTCGGTTTCATCTTGTGCGTTTGGTTTCAATGACCGGGATATCGGATGTAATGTCTTGGTTGTGCATGTCCTTGTTTGATTGTTGTACAATCGATCGATCCAACTCTGGGTCTACAGCTGGTTGTACATGTTCTTGTTTGATTGTTGTGCTATCAATTGGACAGACCTAGTCAGGATTTGGAAACATTGCATTATGGTATTTCGGGCTAGGAGCCTTGCGTGTTTATGCTGTTTTGATTTGGGTCCTTATGGATGTTATGTGTAGACGTTTTGGAATTTATTACGAATGACTCATTATCTGGAGATGGTGGCTTTCCCGAGTATGTATCACGGACGATGGTTTGTTGTATATATACTGAGAGACGGTGGTTTTCGTGTGTACTGATATTGGGACGGTGGTTTCCTTTATAGTACTGAGAGCCTATATTGGGATGGTGGTTTCCTCTATAGTGCTGAGAGACGGTAGTTCTCTCGAAGGAACAGTGTTTTCCCTAGGGTGTGTGTATGTGAGGATGAGTTAAAACGTAATAAATGTCTGAAAACGTGTGTGGAGCGTGGGTTGGTGGTGGACTTTTGGGGTTTTTGTGAGAATCTCTTGCGGTATTGGCCGGAGCGGGCCAAAGTGTGGTCCGGTGTGGACTCGTGTCTTGGGATTCGAGGTCGAATCCAGTTTCGTGGGGGAGAATTGTAACATCCCGAAACCAAAGAGGTGCATTTTGGTCTAAGTCTCGATCGACACCCTTGGTAGTGTCGATCGACACCAGGGTTACAGAACTCGGGTTAATTGAATTTTTGGCTCGGTTCAATTGCGGTTTAAAGGGTTAACCTAGGGCTCGTTTATTTAAGCCTCTAGCAGACTTGTGGCTGCGTTTTGGGAGGAGAAAAACACAGAGAAATATAGGTTTTGAGAGAATCGAGAGATTGTTCAAAGAATCGTTCGTGTGTTCGAGGGTTCTTCGTTCTTTTGTTCTCGGGATCGTTCGTGGTAGGTTTTTGGGCGTTTTCAGTGCGAACCAGAGGGGTTCCTAGGTCGTAGAGATTGCGTTCTTCGGGTTCTTAGCCTTCTCGTTTCTAAAATCAAAGGCGAGTGCGTGATCGCTTAGAAAATGCTAGAAATTCATTATGGATTGATTGAGGTTTTGGCATGTTATTGATTGTTTCGTCTCTGTTTATGTGTGAATCGTGTTGTGTTGCATGGTTTGTGTGTTTGCTGTATCGATTCGTGACGAATCGAGACGAGTCATGTGAGGACAGGCTTGGTCTCTGGATACTGGAATAGAGTATCGATCGACGCCTAGAGGCTATGTCGATCGACACCCTGTGAAGAAGACGATACTCGTTTTGGTCGAGTGTCGATCGACACCCGACATCTATTTGCCGAATGTGTGAAAAGTATTGTTAACCGGGTTTGGGGTAACTGTTAATCTGGATATTTAAAGGAATTGGTTTAATTGTTTAAACTTGGTTATTTATCGTTAAATGTTATTTGTGTAAATTGTTAGCGGGATGACCGCTCCACTGAGTATTTATGATAATACTCACGCAACTCCCGTGTTCCTTTTGAGTTCCAGGTAAAGGAAAAGTGTGATCATGGAATCGAGGCCGTTGGAAGAGGATGATAGGATTGTTGTTATTGCTTTTAGACTAGTGAACCGATGTTTTTAGGTTGCTAGTTTATTAAATGTTCATTCCTGAATTTTGGTATTTGAATTAATTGGTTTAAAGGATTTATTTAATAAATGGAATTAATGGATTATTTTATTGGTTTAGTTGTTATGTTTTTTCCGCAGTAGAAATGTCTAGGTTAAAAAAAAAAAATGGTTTGGGTGTTACAAAACTTTCATTTCATGAGTCAATGTATAACATTGGCTTCCGCTAACTATGAGTTCTAGGTTAAACATTTTAACTTGAACGATTAAACGCACCTGCACACATATAAAAAAAAGAGGGAGTAATAAGTAACTCAGAAAGGGTCGCTAAGGGTAGGCACAAGGCAAATACTTGCTATTTTAGGTTTACTTGTTATTTGGCTTACCTTCTACGAGTAATACAAATTTCATACTTTTATTTGACATGTTGAAAACGAGTATCCAGAATTTCAAATACTTGCTAAAAATTGGTCACTTGCAAGTTACTTGGCACTTTAAATTACTTGTTACCACTAAATTACTTGTTACTTGCGAGTACTTATAAATTACTTGTGAGTTGCTTGCATATTATTTACATGTAACTTTTTTACTATTTATTTCCTTTTTAATCAATTTATATTAATTTTATTAAAAAATTAAAAGAATAATAAAATTATGTAGAGTATATAAAATATTAACTATAGAACGAGTAACAAGTAAACTAAGCCACTCGAGTATTGATTTTTTTTATTTAATACTTATTACTTAATCCGTACTTGCAAGTATCTAAATTATACTATTTATTACTTGCATTGATAATAATGAGTACTTGTTTTTTTTTCAAACCGAATACAGAACAAGTAACAGTATAAGACGAGTAACGAATATTTATGCCCACCCCCAAAGTGGCTATGTCTGCCCACATGACTCACATTACGATTGTAGTTGATAACAGTAATTCATAACACTAAACGCATACACTAAGCCAATTGTATGACATAAACAAAACCCACATAGCATGTTGGAAACATATTCAACTTAACCTTCTGACATAGAGTTGCCCTTACCAGTGTCATGCCCAGAGTTTTAAGGGTCGAGGCAAATTTGAAAATTAAATAATTTTTACATATTTTCCTAACAATAATAATAATCTAAATTTAAATAAATGTTAAGAGTGTTAACTAAAAAAATGAAACTAAATAAAGAAAGAGAAACTACTCTCTTAACATGGAAGAGATTCGAATTTGGTATGTAAGACTTAAAAATAAAACGCTTACCTTACTTTAACTACTAGAATACAAGCAAGTTTTGGAAATTGGGGCCCTAAAATATATATTATAATTCGGGGCCCTAGATGAATGCCTATTTAAATGCATGGTAATTACGGCTCTGGCCCTTACCTCCTCAATGGTTTATGAGTTACAATGGAATCTTCATGCTTGAAAACTATCATTACAATTGTATTGCTACCCTACCGCAGCTCCTCAATGGTTTATGAGCTACAACGGAATTGTCATGTATCCTTATAAACCAGACCAACATTTCCACTTAACACACTTTCACGTCATAAGATCCACACAACATAACCATCATTGCTTACTAGCTAACTCATTCCTATCATATTCGCCATGCTTGACTACCTCAAATCCTAACTTAGCTTATACACATAAGGGAACAAATTAGTAACTAATGCTAATCCGTAAGTCCTAACTCATCACCTGAGCCACTCGATGGCTGAGGCAACTCCACTTCTTTTTTATTTCTTCGAAAAATTTGTTGACCCAACTTCAACAGGATGTCCACTGACATTCTGAATTCCAAATCGCTTTTCCTTCAACCAGGATTTAGTTCCATGTGTTCTTAATGCGCTTGCCAACTTTCAAACTCCTCAATTCGTTAGACATGTACATTGTTTTACATTATTACATGAATAAAATAACAATTTGACAATTTGTCTTCTCAGTATCATAGTTGATGATAAAACACATATTTATTCTTTAATAATAGAACAAATTAAATATAGCTATCAAAATTGTGCAGATTCAAAAACACATTATTAAAATTTGTTATTACTCAATTAATTATTACTGGATGAAGAACTGAATATATACGTTGCTCTGTATATGTTGGATTGGATCTTTAGTAATTCAAAAAAGTTTGACGTCAATCCGGTTTAATACGGGTTGATTTCATTCTTGGGTTTTTCGTACCGATGCTAAGAAACCGGTTAATGTCAAATGTATGGTACGACGTCGTATAGTCGTGAGTTTCCCCGTTTTCTGAGAGGAAGTCAAACTAACACGAGAGGAACGAACGATCATCAGAGAAGGAAGGATCCTTCCATGGGCGATCTCTGAGATTCCCACCAACCAACGCAAACACCCATCTGGTGATTTCAATCGATCTGGGAAGCTCGATCTTCTTTCATCAACTTTAAGGAATTTTCTTCACCTTTGTCCAGATTCTCAATCGGGTGAAGGGTTTCTCGGGAAAGTTTGAAATGGTGTTGGTATTGGCACTGGGTGATCTCCATGTACCCCATAGAGCGGCTGATCTACCTCCAAAGTTCAAATCGATGCTTGTTCCTGGGAAGATCCAACACATCATCTGCACTGGAAATCTCTGCATCAAAGTAGGGTTTCTCAAAATTTCCAATCTTTCCTTCTCTATCGTATTCTATTTGGTTTCAATCTAATGTAATTGTTTTTTTCTGGAATGAAAAAGAGGATTTAGAGCTTGAATAGACTCTTAATCAATGTTTATGTGATGATGGTTACATTCTCTAAGCTTTGTCCTTTATCATGGTTATGTGATGGTTACTGGAAAATTAGGAAGGAAGAGTTTTCACAAGATGGGAGTTTTGGCTTGATCATTGTTAGTTTTAGATTTACTTGTGATGATGGAATTGCAAAGTGATAAACTCAGTACCAAGGTGTTATTTATGAGAATTCAACCATCTTCTTATAGTTGGTAGATGCGTTAATAAGTTTTTGAGGCGTTTAGTCGATAACTCTCTTCGACACAAGTTGCATACCATATATCCTTTGCTTTCTTACTTGATTTGTTAGTATGCTGGTTCGTGTGTGTGGTAAGCTTAGCATCTTTTTGACTGTTTTAGGAAATCCATGACTACTTGAAGACTATCTGCCCTGATTTGCATATAGTTCGAGGGGAGTTTGACGAAGATGCACGATACCCTGAGAACAAAACCTTGACGATCGGACAATTTAAGTTGGGACTGTGCCACGGCCATCAGGTTCAGTTTTTTCTTTCCTTGCGCATCTTTACGATACAAATTAGACTCTAGCATTTCCAAACTAGGAAACTGAAATTTGCTTGCCTTTACCTTCTTGCCTTGTTAGTGTGTGTCCATACCCAGTGAGTTTCAGAGTTTGCTCGCTTTTTGCTATTTGCATGATAATGACTTCAGGCTCCAACTGAATCGTTGCATCAATTCTCTCCTTACATGGCCTTTATAGTAAACAGTGAGAAGATAGCGTTTGTCTCGAGATGCCTCTAACCTGCATTTGTCTTATCTCTTTGTGATAAAAGAAGTTTATTGGAGAATAAGTGAATGGGAAAATTTAGATTTTCCTTTTCAATGTTTTAGCCTAAACTATAGAGGATATGCATCCTTTAGCTTTGTTCCACTCTTTACCTGCGTCTTGTCGTCATGAAAATTGGTTCTCTGACTTGAACATGTTCCTTAGGAAGCCATGGTTAGTTAAGTTAAAGAACTTATGATGTGATGCTGGTTATTTGCAGTGATATTAAATCTAGCTTTTCTATTTTTGTACAGGTGATCCCATGGGGTGATCTAGATTCACTAGCCATGCTTCAGAGACAACTTGACGTGGACATACTTGTAACAGGCCATACTCACCAGTTCACAGCCTACAAACACGAGGGAGGAGTCGTGATAAACCCGGGCTCTGCAACCGGAGCTTATAGCAGCATAAACCAAGACGTCAACCCAAGCTTTGTTCTGATGGACATTGACGGTCTTCGAGTTGTGGTCTATGTCTATGAGCTGATCGATGGAGAGGTTAAAGTCGACAAGATCGATTTCAAGAAGACCTCCACCACCAACTCTGCTCCTTAATGCATGTAAAAACCTTAACCCACCCGTCCTATATTTTTCGTCTGCATCACTCTTGAACTTTGGAATTTTCGTTAGCTTTCTTGTGAAAATAATCTTTAAAGATTTCAAAATTGGAGCACTGAGAACAATGTTTTGCAAGTTTCTTGAAGTTTATAGACTTCGGTTCAAGTGTGTACATGACAAAATTCTATTTGAGGCTCGGTCTGTCTGAAATGCTCTGGTTGCTGGTTTCCGATGATTTGTTTTTGAAGAGTCAATTGGAAATTGATAGAGATATCAATGCTTTATGGTGTTGTTGATATACCAAATAAGCACATGAACAGTTTAGAGCCGAAGGAGCTCTATTTGGGATTTCATAGCATACTCGCTTACCTTTAGGGGATTGAAGTTGGATGAATCACTAGTGGTTCCCTTTCTTCAACATTATCGAACCATGGTAGCAATCCAGAATAACTGGAAGCTCGAAACGGCTGGTCAAAGGAATTGATCCGTTTGCATCTTTGCCATATAATCAGGAAGCCCATTAGGGTAGCACTAAGTAATCATAAGTTCAAATTCAACGATATTCGAGATTGTATCTTTGGTAAAGAAGTTTGCAATATATATTTTAGTGAACATGTTCTCAACGAGAAATATAAAGAAACCAAGACAGAATGGCCAGAGTAGGATCAAATTCGAATTTAAGGAAAAAGAGACAAATAAAGTTTAGACTGACTGAATAGAACTTGTAAATAGACATACCACATCAAGAAGAAGGAAGACAATAAAGAAAGTGGGGTTAATGCAATGTGTAATTATTATTGCAGTTGTAACACCACAAAAGCATTGATCTTGTCTTTTGATACCCTGATTTCTTGGGTTCTTTAATTAAGAACATCTTTTCACTCTACCACACGCCACAACATATTGAAAAACTGTTGGAGGGAATTATTGTAACTTGTAAGTAATATATTCATAATAGAGTATATATAGGGATCCAAAGCTTAGAGAGGAAGTACAACTTGGTGAACAAACTAGAAGATTCTAGAATATGTGCCTATAATGGGCATCCACCTAATGGGTTTATAACACTCCCCCTTGGATGCCATTATAGTAAAAATAATCCTAATGTGCATAAGACCTTACCAAGAAAAACCCAATTGGGACAAAACCATGGTTAAGAGAAAAAGAGTATAACGCGCTTCTACTCCCCTCATGAGTGCATAATTTGATATCTTTGTGACGACGCGAACTTGATTCTTGAAAGTAGCAGCTAGAAGTGTCTTTGAAAATAAGTCCGCCAAAGTTTCACTTGAACGAATCTATAGAACATGTACATCGCCATTCTTCTGCAACTCATACTTCTTTAGGATGATCCATCAAAGAAGCACATGAGCAGTTTATAGCCTAAGAGACTCTCACTGGGATTCTATAGCATACACGCTTGTCTTTGGGGGATCAAAGTCGGATTAGTCTCTAGTAATTATGTAGTTATTGAGAAGCTTAAATTTAACCATACTTTTGATCCCAAAAAAAATTCAACCATACTTGCGATTGTATCATAGGTAAAGAAGTTTGCAAGACAAAATTTAGCGAAGCATCGAACAGCTCTGCTTTCAACATGGACTACAAAAGAAAAGACCAATATCAAACGATTCGAATATTAGCAAATCAAAGTTAAGAAGAAGGACCAAGAGCCGATAGTTCAACTGGTTAAGATCTTACGTAAAACTTATGTCGCTGGTTCGAGTTACTTGAGACCAAAATAATATTACATGTTGTAGTTTCGGGACTATGGAGATTACGGGGAACCTCTTGATAATTAAAAAAGAAAACAAAGTTAAGAAGAGGGAGACAATCCAAGTTTGATGGAATTGAAAAAGAAGATACCGCAATAAGGGGTTAATTGGTTTGCAGGTGGTAGTGGTTGTTAGTGTTTGACAAAAATTATAAAAAAACGCTTTCTACTGCTTTGTGGTGCTCCAAATCTTTCTAAATCAAAATCTGCTTTCCTCGAAGGTTTGCGATTACAGGCGGTTACGGGTAGATAATTAAAAAAAAAATCCATTCAAAATTCAAAATATTTATAGTAAGTTAAAAAAAAACAAAATTTGGATATTACAATTACGAAATATATGAATAATTTGACACAATCTAATTAATATTCAATAACCTATCATAATTTTATATTCAAAAATATTTCACACCAAAATTCTCTTGATAAATTTTGATTACTAATATTTATAAGTTTAACAAACTAAAAATTTAAAATATAACACTAATCTCTCCAAAAGAATCAATTTATCCATTAAAATCATAATTTTTATATTTTAAAATATAACACTAATGGTTTTCATTACTAAGTGAATTGAATTAATGATTCTTATATTTTATCATAATAATTTGGTTTTAGATGTTTTTATATATATATATATATATATATATATATATAATATATTTATATTGGTAATTTCTTGTTTAAACGCTAGCGCATCTGACTAGTCAACCAGTCATATATATATCACACAAACACACTCGTTTCACCCGTATCCGCTGCGTTTAAAACAAGTAGAGCTAATGCAGTGACACATGTAATTGTTGATAGTAGTTGCTAATTTCTCGAGATGACCATATTGCACTTTTCGCACCGCAAAAGCATCGATCTTGTGTTTAGATACCCGAGAAAATGTACTAATTTCCTCCCAAAAGTTTCACATACTCCTAAATAGACACCTTAAAAAATGGGAAGAAAGTCTGAAAGGCTCCTGGTTGACCAGTCAACTCCTCAAACACTCTTCTTATAAAAAGAATTTCTTTTCCAATTAATTTAAATCTGAAAGTGTGGTTGATTACCAAAAAACCAGGAGCTCCATCTCTGCAAATTCGACCCCGTCGGATCCAAACCGGGTAAAACACTTAAAAAAAAAAATTCTTTTCTTATTGAAATCATAAAAAAATCATCCCCAAATTAGAACCCTAATTCCTGAAATTGAACAATCCCCAACACCAAATTTGTTCTCTTCAAATCGAATTGTTTCGAAATGGTAAAGACAATGTGGCGTGGCCGAAAGAAGAAGAAAGCGGATGGTGGGAAAGGTACGACGACAATCTCACCGGAACCAAATCCGGTGGTTGAAGAAGAAGACCCGAAAGAAAGAGAAGAAGATTGCAATGAAGAAGAAGACCCGAGAGAGAGAGAAGAAGATTACAATGAAGAAGAAGACCCGAATGAGAGAGAAGAAGTTTACCCGCAATCATCTAGGGTAATGGAAGGAATTGATCCACAATCCACTGAAATGGTAAGTCTGATTCACTTTACTCGGTATAACTTGGGAATCTGATTATCTTGGTAATTAGATTTGTAAGAATCGTAACATTGGTGAATTGTAACATTGCAGGATGAAACTGAACCTATGGAACCTGAGAACATGTGGTTTCGTAACTGTGAGTACGGGAAAACAATAAAAATAGCAACAAAGTGCTATATTAGAGAAGCAGTTACCAATTTGATAGATAAGCTTGATAATGACGAGTTGGAATGGTTTATTAGGGATAATCAATTCCATCATTTTTTTCACATGCCCTTGGATAAAATTCACATGTCGATGGGAGCGTGGTTTCTAATTCTCTAGATGGCTCAGACAGGAAAGAAGAAAGAAGCTTGGTTTGTTGTGAATGGAGTTCCAATAAGATATTCTTTGAGAGAACATGAATTGTTTTTTGGGCTGAATTGTTTCACATATCCAACAGAATATAAATCATTTGGAAATTTGGATTTTGTTGAGAAGATTTTCGAGGAGGAAACACCAACTTATGAAGTGGTTAAAAAGAAGTTTTTATCGATGAAACGTGATGATGATAATGATGATAGACTGAGGATTGATGTACTTTACTTCTTATCAAGCATCATCGTTGGACAAGCGAAGACCGGAGAAAGAGCACCTCCGGTAAAAGAAATATTTAGAAGAGCTGCTGGTGACCTTGAGTGGTGCAAACATTTTCCATGGGGTCGCTTGTCCTTTGATCACAGTTTGTCAAAGATAGTGTATATGGTGAAAGAATTCAATGGAGTTCCGAGACCAAATTGGTGCCTTCCTAATTTCATCACTCCTCTAGAGGTAATAAAAAGTAAATTTTTGTTATTATTTTGATATTGTGTGTACTTGTGAATGTGTAACTGGAATTGGTAATACTGGTAGATTCTTGCGTTTGAGGCAATCCCTCAGTTGAAGGAGCAATCAGAGAAGAGGTTGTAATCTCATATACTTCCTGTCCTAGGATGTGTAAGAGCAAGTTCAAAGAGACATACATGAGAGGTTTTTCACTTTCTGATATTAATGAAGCTCTTGGCACCACCAAGGTTAGTGATATGCTCAAATTTCCCTTTGAACCTACTCTCTCAAATTAAGAGATTGATTGTAGTACTTAGGGTATCGAATCTACAGGGAATCAATTAAACACAATAGATTTAAACTTTAAGATTAAACTAAGCAGAATAAGTTGTAAAATAAATTATAGAAACAGTAAACAGGATAATTGTAAAGCTTTAAACTCAATGGGAGACAAACGCTAAGCTTTAGGGAATTCGCAGGAATAAATCCAAATTGCAGAATAAAATTACTATTGGGATTGATGAAGTGCAATTCTATTATTCAAAACTAATGTAAAACAAACCAACTGTCGTTGCGCATATTATCTATGTTTAAACCCCAGACAACCAACTGTCGTTTCGAAATCAGATTGATCTAAACAAGCATTAACAATCAGGTTCGATTGTTCACTAGGATTCAAAGCCAACTGTCGTTGCGAATAAAATCCTTGATCACCTATGACTCAGTTCAGGTAATTCAATAATGATGTCTCATCTACTAAACAACCTAAGATATCCAATTCAGCGCTAAATCAGAATTTAAAGCAATCAAGGTGAAGAATATAAATATGAATGCAAAATCCCAATAGTAATTAAACTCTACAACTCTTCATTATCCTTTGAAAAACCCTAAAGTCTAACTAGGGAATTACTCAGACATAGACATCAATAATAATGCCTTAGTATAAAATATCTAATAAAAAATAAAGCATAGCCTAAACAATGGCAGAAAATAAGTATTTATAAGTACAAAAGTCGTCATGGGCCCAATTGCAAAGATCTGGGCTTTTTAGTGCAAAAACAGAAATCTTCTGAAGCTTGAATTCTAGTCTGGTCCGAAGATCGTGTCGAGCGACACCATAACTCTGTCGCTCGATGCTTGTAAAATGTTGGTGTCGAGCGACACTAACATCCTTGTTGGTATCTGAATGTTGACTCCAAACTTGCCACTTTGACTGCTCATTCCGTTATGCTCCAAAATGCTCCAGTAAACACCAATTGAATCCAAAGCGTCCTTGTACTTTAGATAAAACATAAAAGACTCGAAAACACCAAAACATTCTATAAAACGGACATATATCATGGTATAAAAACCGGTAAAAACCATGATATATCAACTCTCCTAGACTTAGTTTTTTGCTTGTCCCTAAGTAAAACAGTGTACTCACTCCTTTAGAATCCATATTCCGCAAAGTTAATACCTGGTAATACTTCAATGTGTTCCTAAAAGCTTAGCAGTTCTCCAGATTGAATCCAAACCCCTTAGAGAAACTCAGACTTTCAATCGCAAACCCCTTTAGTTATTTAGGTGCGGTCTCATCGAGGGAATATTGATCGCAAGACTTTTTAGATTCTTTCCCTTACTTAAACACTTTTCTGCACAGCTCATTTTTTGTTTCCCTTAGATTATTCTGTCCATTTTCATGGTTTCATAGGATTCAACTCATTACTATTGTTTCTTGTGGAAGACATGCTCATGAGGATCACTTATGAAGTCTTAAAATAGCGCTCATTACTGTTGTTCCTTGTGCGAGACAGGGTCATGAGGACTGGACTACTGTGGTTTCTTGTGGAAGACCGGGTCGTGAGTATCTTTTCACTTTTTTATTCTAAGACTTTTTATTTTCTGTTAAGGGAAAACCAAAGGAGCTTATCCTAACCTTGCTAGTGCTGAAAGAGGAATCAAGTCCGCGATTACCAACGCCCAAAACAAGAATATTTGATTAAGAGCGGGGTCTGCAACATCTTTTCTGGCATTCTCCAGAAATCTGAACTCGCTCCGTTAAACCGATTTACTTCCAGTTACCCACCTCAATAAAACCAACCAACTTGCCGAGCGACACGACCCTAGTGTCGAGCGACACGATCCTAGTGTCGAATGTCACTTATAGTTTGGTCGCGTCGAGCGACTAAAGATCCTCGTCGATCGACATGTGATTTTCATTGGTGTCGATCGACAGCTTCTCAGTGTCGGTCGACACTCAAGTCTGAAGTGCATTCTCCTTTGTATTCTTACGTTTTATCTCCTAAAACTCAAAACAAAAACAAAACCTAAGCGTAAAATTGAAAAAGGAAACAAAACAAAAATAAAAGATATAATTATAGGCTCACAAGTGGGTTGCCTCCCACTAAGCGCTTGTTTTCAGTCATTAGCTTGACTGTGTCAGGACTCAGGCGTTTGGATCTTTGGGAAGTGTTGTACCTCCCTTATCCTTTAGGATGGTTGCAGCTCTGTTTTTCGTTCAAATCTTGGTTCCAGCTCCCCCAGACTTATCAGAAATTATTCTTAGGAAAAGTTTCATCGTATTCTGCATCATTTGCTGAATGACTTCCTCTCATTTTTCCTTTAAATTTGAAGGGATGATGATCCTGAACTTGGAGAATGGTTTGAAGCTTGCCTCTGTCTTCTTTCTCCTTTCTCCCCTTCGTTGCACTCCTTAGGTATTCCTGCAAATTCATCAAAAGAAATACCAAGCATTCTACGAGAAACTCGTTGCTTGAATGAGCGCTTAACAGCCTTTTCAACTTTAAAATTTTTATCAGGAGATTGTGAATTAAGGTCATGAAGTGCGTACCTTTGCTCTATAAAAGGTTCGTGGGTTGGGAGACTTTCAGGGTCTAGCTTTTCTCCTTTAACGACTGTCCAGCAAGAAAATCTATCCATTAGGATCGCTGGGTGAAAGACCTCTTTGTTGATCTTGGTGAAGGATATTCTCTGATTCGGGTAATCCAAGATTGCACCAATAGAAGTGAGGAAAGACGCACCAAGAACCATTGGTTGAGTCGTCTCAATGATGTGGAAATCAGCTGGTACAAGACAATCTCCTATTCGAATCTCTAAATCTGGGATGAATCCTACAGCAGCTACCTTAGAAGAATTAACAAAACCTACGAGAGCATTGGAAGGTTGTATACTCGAGATTCCTGGCTTCTTCACAACATCATGTGATATAACGTTTACGTTTGCCCTAGTGTCTAAAAGAGTACCCTCTAATTCCATTCCATTAATCGAACATGGAACTATGAATTACCATGGAGTTTCCATCTTAGCCAGCTTCTTCAGAACTGGTTTCACAATTACTTTCGGCTCTATCTCACTGCCTCTGGACTCAGCTGCTAGAGAAAACTTCTTAGGTGCCTTCGGGAATAGAAGAGGAGGTGTATAGACTCGTTCTACTACAGAAACAGAAATTTTCGACAAATCTGGACTGTTCAGCTGGTGGTGTCGAGCGACACTAATTCCCTCAGCGATCAACACCTTCAATTCATTCGCATCGATCGACACGATATCTGTGTCGATCGACAGAGAATCTGATTCAAAGATAGCTTCGAATTCTGCGAAATAATCCTCTTTTTTAGCTTCTTTAGACACGTTAATTTTCTCTGTATCACGTGTTTTCTCCGTTCCAGATCTTAAACTGAGGATGTTGGAGTGATGTCTCTTTACCGATTCACTGGTTTGAGCTACTTGAGTGTCCAACTTCTTCATATGAATGTTTAAACTCTCAATCTTCCCGTTCAAGTCTGTGTAGATCAAATCCAACTTCCCATTTAGATCCACTGTCATCTTCTGTTGTCCTTCCATTAGGCGCTCCATCAAGGACTCCATTTTACTCTATGCAGTAGGAGGTGGAGGTTTTTGATAAGAAGAGGAGCCGTAGTCCCTCGTGTAGCTGCTGTTCTAAAACTGCTTTTGGTAAAATGATCCATATCCTTGCTGGTTGTTGAATGTCTTTAGGCTCGAATGTCTCAACTTCCGTAGCGAACTGAATCGTCTTCTTTCCAGCTAGAAGATCGTGCATCGAGCCGAGCATCTTTGTAACCTCTACAAACTTATTACCACAGACGTTCTGTCTAGACTGGCTCCTCTCATAGTCTACGCTCTTGGTAATGTTTCTGTTAGCCAAGTTCTCAATGAGTCTCAAGGCAGTATCTAGAGAATTTGTGCTGAAATTCCCGTTACTCGCAGCATCTAAAGTGATAGCATATCTCGTGGCAATCCCTCTGTAGAAAATACTAAGCAGCTGAACATCTGTGAAGCCATGATGCGGATAGTCCCTCTGGTATCCTTTGAATCTATGCCACGCAACCTTGAATGCTTCAAAGTCTCCTTTTCTGAAAGTAGCAATCTTTGCTCTGAGATCCTCAGACTTCGCATCATCAAAAAAAATTGCTCAAGAAAGCATTATTTGCGTCTTCCCAGTTAGTTAGCGAACCTGGAGGTAACATCCTTAGCCAATGCTTTGCTTCCCCATAGAGAAAGTAGGGGAAGAGTTTGCAAAACATGTAGTCTTCTGATACTCCATTAGCCTTGATGCTAGATAAAAGATTCTCAAACTTCTTGATATGATCCATTGGATTCTCATGAGGGAGGCCGTAGAAAGGGTCTTGAGCAACTAGACTGAAGTAGGCAGGCTTCAGCTTGAAGTTGTTCCTTTCGAACGGAGGTGGTCAAATTGCAGATCGATTAGCATAGTATTGCTCTAGACGGTTGAAGTCTGCTAATGTTCATACCTTTGCAGCATTCACGTCGTTCCTCAGCCCAGCTAGCTGAATCTGAACTCCCTATCGAGCGACAGCCTCTGCCTGTTAAGCGACATGTCTCTATTCCATGCATCAAGCAATCTCCTCCTCGTGTCGCTCGACACGATCATGTTCTTTGCGACCCAATCGTTCTTCCTCTTTGCCTCGAGCGATTTCATGTTCTTGTGCTGCACTAGGGTGCTCGATGAGGTTTCCTTCAGCTTCGAGTCTCTGTCCATCCTTGTTGTACCAATTTCCTTCTTTATCGAACAACCCGCCATCTCTGTGAAACATGACCTTATTCGCAACCATCTTCTTAGCTTCTTTCGTCGCTTTTCTGTTGGTGCGTTCTAAGCACGCGAGATCCTCAAGATCGTGTTTAACTAGCTCCTTGTCCTTGTTGCTTCTGGTATTGCGACTAGGCATTCACCTAAAAACAAAAAGATAAAAGCTAGTTTAGAAAAAAAAAATACTTAGACACAAATTTCCCTTGTTGCTTCTGGTATTGCGAATCTTTTTGTGAGTGATTCCCCGGCAGCGGCGCCAAAGTTTGATATGCTCAAATTTCCCTTTGAACCTACTCTCTCAAATTAAGATATCGATTGTAGTACTTAGGGTATCGAATCCACAGGGAATCAATTAAACACAATAGATTTAAACTTTCGAATTAAACTAAGCAGAATAAGTTGTAAAATAAATTGCAAAAATAGTAAAAAGGATGATTGTAAAGCTTTAAATTCAATGGGAGACAAACGCTAAGCTTTAGGGAATTCGCAGGAATTAATCCAATTTGCAGAATAAAATTACTATTAGGATTGATGAAGTGCAATTCTAGAACTCGAAACTAATGTAAATCGAACCAACTGTCGTTGCGAATATTATCTATGTTTAAACCCTAGATAACCAACTGTCGTTGCCAAATAAGATTGATTTAAACAAGCATTAAAAATCAGGTTTGATTGTTCACAAGGATTCAATGCCAACTGTTGTTGCGAATCAAATCCTTCCTCACCTATGACTCAGTTTAGGTAATTCAATAATGATGTCTCATCTACTAAACAACCTAAGATATCCAATTCAGTGCTAAATCAGAATTCAAAGCAATCAAGATGAAGAATATAAATATGAATGCAAAATCCCAATAGTAATTAAACTCTACAACTCTTCATTATCCTTTGAAAAACCCTAAAGTCTAACTAGAGAATTACTCAGACATAGACATGAATAATAATTCCTTAGCATAAAATATCTAATAGAAAATAAATCATAGCGTAAACAATGGCTGAAAATAAGTATTTATAAGTACAAAAGTCCATGGGCACAATTGCGAACATCTGGGCTTTCTGGCGCAAAAACAGAAATCTTATGAAACTTGAATTCTGGTCTGGTCTGAAGGTTGTGTCGAGCGACACCATAACTCTGTCGCTCGACGCTTGTAAAATGTTGGTGTCAAGCGACACTAACATCCTTGTCGCTCAACACTGCCTCTAAATGTTGACACTGAACTTGCCACTTTGACTGCTCATTGCATAATGCTCCAAATGCTCCAGTAAACACCAATTAAGTCCAAAGCGTCCTTGTACCTATGGTAAAACATAAAAGACTCAAAAACACCAAAATACTCTATAAAACGGACATATATCATGATATAAAAACCGGTAAAAACTATGATATATCAGTTAGAAAGCATTGTACGAGTAAATTAGTTTTTTTTTATGTTGTTTTAGTTTATGTTGTGTTAAACTTTACAGAGTTTATTGTATATTAATTACATGATATTCAAAGTATTGTGATTCCAAACTCAGAGGAGATGTCACTTTTGTGGAGGATCATGGATGGTCCTTTGGATGATGATGTGTGTGATCCTATTGTGGATGGGTAGTTAAAGATTCTAATAGAAAATAAGAAAGTTTGGTTTGAACAGAAGATGTAGATGGCCAAAAAGAGGAAAATGAGGTTGTGACTGTTGCTATGGGGAAGAGGAAGAAAAATGGGAAGGGAAAAGAGAAAGGTAAAGAGAAAGAGAAAGAGTATGAATTTGGTAGCAGTGTGGTAAAGGTCTTAGAAGCTGGATTGAAAAAGCTTGGTGAGCAGATGATGAGCATGAATTCAGAGGTGACGGAGAAGCTCGGTGACTTGAATGTCAAAGTGAATTATGTTTTAACGTTTGTACCTCCGATGGATTTTAACACTGGCCAGAAGAAGGTGATGGTTGAAGAATCAGGTTCAAAAGGATGAAGAAGTGTTAAAAACGGAAATGGAATCAATGGGGGAAAAATATAAAGAAGAGGCTGAGGTGGCAGTACCGATGGAGGAGACGGTAATAGCAAAGCCAAAGAAGAAGAAAATTAAGAAAACCCACTCAAATCTGGTGAAAGGGCCTTTTAGCAGGCCAAATTCGCAGTCCAGAGTTCAAAGTTGAAGAAAAATCTCTCTGTTATCTGTTTATTTTGCTTATGTTGATGTAATGGCATCAATGGTAAAACTAAGTGTTTTTATTTCGGTCAAACTATGTGTTTTTGTTGGTCGGTAAAACTAGGTATTTTTGTTTTGGTGAAACTAAGTGTTGTTTTTTGTGCTGGTAAAACTAAGATCATTTTGTATTGGTAATACTGGTAAAACTTTGTATATATTTTAGGATATTATTAACTAATTTTTTAAAAAAGAAATGGTTGTTTCAACCCGAAAAAACAGAATTGGTTTTATTTTATGATTTAGACCCATATTTGTTTGGGTTGTTTAAATAAACGGGTCGGGTTTTTGTGGTATGTGTCGGGTAATAAATTAAATTTGGGGTAAAAGTTAGGCTTATTTCTTCCTTTTCTCATGAAATCGAAGTGAGGTATAATTTGTGTGCGGTATAATTTGTATTTGAGTTTCGAAATCGTGTTTGAGTTTCTTACTTTTCTGAAATCGTGTTTGAGATTCGAAATCGTTTTTGAGTTCTGTAATCGTGTTTGTGTCTGAGTGTTGATTTGTTCCAGTGTTGATACTATGGTGCTTCCTCATCTGCCTGATGAAATTATAGCTAAAATCGTTCAGAAAATTGGAGCACGGTCTTGCCTTAACCTCTGGCCGTTCATAGCGGCGGGAATACGAGATCGAGACATAACGTATCTAGATGATGTTTTAGAGGAGGTTGACATTTACTTAATGTGCATAGATCCAAGGGACATATGCAAGGGTGGTCGTGGGCGAATATTTTTTGAGAGGTGTCTTAAAGTCGAAAACGAGATGGCTATATATTTTAAAGTGTTACGTTTAGCTACCAAGGATGCAGATGTGTATGGCGCAATTGACTTACTCCATAGACATGCACAGTTGGATGCATCGTCTAGTTTAGCCGTATCGGTTTTAGCTATTTTTGTTGGATAACCAGACTTAGCATGTCTCCACCTCGACTGGTATTTTACAACATATGCTAATAATGGGTCCAAAAATTTAAGGCAACAAGGCAACGAACTCATGAGGTTGTTGTATAACTTCAACCCTAGTTACATGGGAATGTATGCCGATAGGTTTCAATTTCCTAATTGCGAAACTATAAAACCTCCAGAATGTTATGGAGATCATGAAATCGTATTTATTAAGCATTGTGAGAAATGTTATTTTTTTATATTTGTGCAATTGTGCTAGTAATATGTTGTAAAAGTCTGGGAAAAGTTGGTCTTATTATAGTTGTTGGTGTATTCGGGTATTAATGAACCAAATTTACGAAATATGAGGAACAAAACAAAAATACAATTGTTTAACACTAAAGCACAAAACCAAATAAAACATCAAAGTTCACACCAAAACATAAAACAAGAACAATAGTTTTGGAACAACATCAAACGTAACAGCAAATTACCAAATTCAAGACATATCCTATACCTCACCAAACACTTTGGTCCAGAGTTTGAGAACCGTCTCCTTAAGCATCTCACTCTCTTCCTTGTAAGAGGTCTCTAAAGTTGCAACCTTCTTCTTAAGCATCTCATTCTCTTCCTTGTAAGAGGCAGGCCCAGCCCATTAGTTATTGCTGCCTAAAGCAAAAAACAATTTTGGTGCCCAGTTAGGTTCGAACCGAGCACCTCTTGTGAAAATCATCTCCATTATAACCACTGAACTACGCCTATCTATCTGTACTTGATGCCCCTTAACTTAGTAATATTATTTGCTGCCTAACGCATGGGCTTCCCCAGCGTTAGCCCAAGGCCGGCCCTGGTAAGAGGTCTCTAGAGTTGCAACCTTCTCCTTAAGCATCTCATTCTCTTCCTTGTGAGAGGTCTGATGCAACCGGATTAGGGCTATGCAAAAGAGTTTTACATTTATAAACCCTAATCTGCAAGTGCACAGATGACAATTGTAGTACTTAGGGGTCGATCCACAGAAGACTATGTTGTTACACTATAAATCTATATGATGCAAAATAAGCTAAGAGAAAACATATTTTGGGGTTTTGGGGTTTATGATAAAATAAATATACAATAAAATAAAAGGATAGATAAATCAAAACACGCAAGATAGAAGAAATTAAAAGGAACTAATGCAACATGAACTACACGGTTTTTAAAGAGATGCAACTAGTGTTCTAGAGCTCAATTCACTATGGTAGAATCATTCCCCTTTCGAGGATCCGAAACCTATGACTCCTACCCCAATAGACTCAGCTTTCACATGGTTATTGTAGGGTGGAATCACGCTGTAAGAATTAGATTCGATTGCTCACTAGACTCCTTAACTAACCTTTCGAATTGTTAAGACGCCTAGCCTATCAAATATTAGATCCGAATGGTATAAAAGCTTTTGGAATCGGTACCAATCTAATATCGGTCACTAGGTAGCTAGTCTAGATCACGCCTTGAGCACAAATAAAGATAGAGAATCATGCTAGAAACAAACTCATTAAATATGTAGAAGATGCAAGCAAAAGAACTTTAAAATAACTTTATATCAAACATACAACTACTCTACATGTTATGAAACATGGAGCAACTAGAGAAGTTGATAAAACAGTAGATTCATTCTAAATAAGGGCTCGGCATAGGTGGATCTCTAAGCACAAAGCTTGAGAAGAACACCATGGCCTTCATCGCTCTTTTATAAAGGATAAAGATGAAGATCTAAAGAGAATAACGAAAATACATGTTTATTATTGATTTGTGGTGCCTAGGGGTGCTCCCCTTCTCTCAAGAGGCTAAAAGCAAGTATATATAGGTGTAGGAAGAGGTCTATAGTCGGTTGAACTCCTAGGGTTTCAGTTCGGGCAAAAACGTCTTTTTTTCGATAAGTGAGCAAAAGTGGCCACGGCACCGATCGGTCACACCGGTCACGTGATTTGGTCCGAGGTCTGGCTCAAAATCATCTACTTGGTCTTGGCTTAGGCCCATCTTGGACTTGATTCTTCTTCTAGGCAGAATGACATACCTTCAGTAAAACTTGAATAACTTCCAAACCACAACTCCATTTGATATAATTGCAACTCCATTAGAAAGCTGACTCAAAGGGCTATTTTCTTGTGAAATTTCATCACCGTCCAAGTCGTTTTGGTCGTCCGGCCGTAGCTAGGCCTCTGCTGGTTAACTTTTGTCCAACTTGAGAAATTGTGAAATTCTCAACTTGGGGGACTTAGATAGGATCCTTTGACCTTGGTAAGTTATTGTAGGATGAAGAATACTCATTTTGGTCCATTTTACGCCCTTTTTGGTGATTTGACCTATATGACTCTTCAAAACCAAATATACGAGAAAACTACCTCTTTTGATAGAAAAGCTTATTTAAATAGTATATAACATAGGGAAAAAAGATAGTAAAAATGGTAAAATATCGGGTATATCAAGGTCTCTAGAGTATTGCCCTTCTCCTTGAGCATGACAATCTCCTCCATGATAGTGTCATCCCATAATTTGTAAATGTGGCAATTTCCATCCTATTACAAGTCCATCCTATTATATATGTAATTGTGAAATAAGAATAATTTTGAATTGTGGTTTTCCTTACATTCAAGTCTCCGGTACATGTGTAGAATCTTCTTCCACTTTCCAAACCAATTGTCTGTGTTTCTACCACAACCGCTCCGTCTACACAGTAGCATTTGGTCGAAATTCCTTTTTTAACTGGGTCCTAATTGTCCGAAATTTCTATGACTGGACGGCCGGAGTAGTAGACATCTGCGACTGGATGGGCGGAGTAGTTGACATATGTGACTGGACGGGTGGAGTAGTTGACATATGTGACATTATTTATGTTCCAATTATCGTTGAAATCATCGTCTGAGGATGAGGAGTTGCTGTTGTTGGAGCCGGTATCGAATTCTCCGAACAAACCAATTCGATCTCTTTTGCACATAGATCTGCAAAGATGTAACAAACATATGTAGTTCCAATTTCACAAAAATCTTCAAATGTTTCTGTTGTAAGAACAAAATGCTCAAATCCCCAAAACCCTAAATCCATTTTAACACCAAAATCCCCAAATCCCCGAAACCCTAGATCCAATTTCACCAAAATCTCCAAATCCCCGAAACCCTAAATCCAATTTCACCAAAATCCCCAAATCCCCAAAACTCTAAATCCCAAAAATCCTCAAATTCAAAGCTAGGTAGCCTTACCTTTGTATTTCTCTTGCCAAAACTAAAACAATGGAAGAGAATTTCGATAACAGAGAGAGATGATTGAATAAAACTAAAAATAAAACAATGGGTGTTTTGTTTTGAATTATGTGGGAAAGGCATTTGAAATCGTGGTACGCTACATAGAGACGATAAAAATAAAAACATGACAAAAACGTGTGAAGACGTGTTAAACATGAATGATGTCACACTCACCGACATTGCATATGGTTTTACCATAAAAATTGCACATAGTTGTCCTTCATTTTTGGTTGTACCATTTTTTTTCATAGTTGTACATTCCCAATATTTTACAATATATTAGTTGTACCAACTAAAAATAATATTTTTTTAGTTGCACACAATATATTTAGGCTATAAGTACACATTCCCACCATTTTCAGAAATTAATTTGTGTCTACAACCATTATATGCCTAAATCACATTTAAAGTGGTATTTATACATATAAGTGACTCTATAAGTGTAAGGTGTATTATGTGTAAGATGATAGTTTGAACTTTCGAAAATGGACAAATTTAATAGTTGATTCTCATCTAGGAGAAGTAATTAGGTTGTAGTTAATAGTCATTCTAAAACTAAGGGGTGGGCAAAAAATTCGAAACCGAAAAACCAAACCGAACCCAATTTTTTAAAAAACCAAATACAATAGTTTAGGTCATTTAAGTTTTATTTGAAAATTTTAATTTCTTTTTATTATTTTTGGATAACTCGAGTTAAAAAATTTTAATTTCTTTTTATTATTGTTGGATAATCCGAATTAACCGAACCAAAATCCGAATTGTTACCTGAACACCCATGCCTATCTAAAAGTATTAAAACAATAACACACATCATCATCTTAATAACAAAGTCTTAAATCAATAACAAAGTCTTAAATCTATATCAAAGTCTTACAAAATCTTACATCAGAAACAATAACATAGAAAAACGGACGTTTATCTCGACATGGGAGTAAACCATTGTTCAAGTGTTCTTCCGGGAATTATTTTGTTACACCTCTTTTGCCTTTTCTTGAGAGGTCCTTCTCGAGGAATCCGATAACAGGTTTCTTGTTTTCTTCCTTTCTTTTTCGGATAATCCGGAGGAAACACACATTCAGCAAGTATATTAGAAGGAATTAACCATTGAGACTGATGCGGGACTTTATAAATCATCCTCTCGTATGCCTTCACCCACGTCTATTGCGAATAATACTCTGCATACAAATCATAAACATTAATGTCCACATTTTTGTCCGGACTTTGCGTAATCAATGGCAGCGACTACGGCATGTACACAAGGATACATATCTACATTCCAACGTTTGCAAGAACAATTGATCTTCCATAAGTCCTCTTTCACATACTTCAAGTTCACCGCGTACGTTTTTTCATCCATGCCAATCACACTAAACTCTAGTTCCATCGAGTTAAGCGCATATACCTTTAATTTGCTCCCTATTTGACAGTTTGTGTGCAATTCATTCTCCACCAGTGCCACCATTTAGTGAGACCTCGGCGCAGCAGTAGCTTTCTTCCGATGCTTGTTAAACCACTCTGATATTTTTCCAACAATCGCTTCAACCATAGGGATTAAACCGTAGCCTCTTGCTTTCTTGAAAACATTATTCATAGACTCATCACTGTTTGTTGTTTCAATACTGTACCTTGCTCCTTTAAAATAACACCTAGCCCATTTAGAAACATCTACACTATCGTCCAAATACCGAACCACTTTAGGATACCTTTTCCTAAAATCGGCATACTTCGTCTCAAACTCAACCGCCGTATAAATTCCTGTTAATTCCCTGAATTTTGCTCCAACGTAGTCCTTACTTCCGTTAGGAGCTATTTGTCTCACATTTTGAGACAAATGAAACACACAATTTCCATGTTGAGCTTCCGGGTATACTGCACCTATTGCCTTGATGAGGCTAAAATTTTTGTCGCTCATAAAAACCAGTTCTATACTAGATGGTACAACACTCGACAACATCGTGAAAAACCAGTTCAAGTAAGATCATTCTCCCTGTCTAGTACACCAAATGGAACAGGGTAATGGTGACTATTGGGATCCTAAGCTACCGCAAAAACAAGCACACCACCAAGCTTTAGAAAAGTAGCATCCACTTGTACGACTTTTCTCATTAATTGAAACCCTTCAATGCACGCCCCCAAAGCAATGAACAAGTATTTGAATCTCTTAGTTTGATTATCCAACAACACACTAGTTGATGTACCAAGATTATTCTCTTTTAACAAGTATAAATAGGAAGGCAACATTTGATAGCTCTCTTCTGGATTACCACGAACAATTGCAGCTGCTAAGTGTTTTCCTCTTAAAGCGGTCGGGTACGACAATTTGACTCCAACTTTTGCTTGAACGATATCAATCAAAGCTTTAGGAGTTGGTGTTTCCAATACACCCGAGTAATCTATCTTTATTATATCATCCACTAACTCTGGATTACCTTGCCTTTTTTTGTCTTTGTACTTGTACTCGAACTTGCCCGGGTACATGAATGCATCTTTCGGTATCTTTTAACCACCCACATTGCTTCCTTTGAATGTTGGGGCCTCGACACGCGTGGATACTACTTACAGCCTTGTGCTTGTGCACGAATTTAATAACATATCTCCAACTATCCGTGTTTAATACGTCAAATTCATAACACTCTTTAAGCGAAGCTTTCAAGACAGTGTTTTGCACTTGCTTTTTTCTCACAAACTACTGCCCTAATTCCAAACCTGTACCATCATCCCATTCTTCTATACTATGTTCATCTGGTTCATCACATGGCAGCTCAACATCATGGCCTAAATCTACCACATTCTCACCAAAAGAATCATTCTCATTCTCACTAAAAGAATCACCTTAAATCTGCAACATTCTCACCATTACTTTTCTCACTTAAATCTACCACAGCGTTATCTCCAACATTAACACCTACTGAACTCCTTAAACCGTCATTCTCACACTCAACTACTTCCACTCGCAAAACACTTCTACAATAGTCTTTGCCAATGCTCGAAATATAACCATCAACATCATCATCGTCTAAAATATCGAAAACTCTAGGAGGTTTCAAAAGCAAAGAAACATAGCTTAGCTTCACCTTACTCGTCTCTTCATCAATCCCCATCTTTTTGCGTATCATATCCACTAGAATCACATACGTTATCTCCTCCTTAAACGATAAAGCGTAAAACTTTGCTTCTTTTGAATTCCATCCACTCACATCACCTTCACTACCGTATTTTCCTCCACATTCGGTATAATGACTGTTTTGTTCATTTTCCTGCAAATATAACAATTAACTACATCACCAATCTCAACCTCACAATTTCGGTCATAATCGAAATCTCCCAGTCTCAACACCTTATAATCAAATTATAAACAACCAAAGACTATACATCTAATTGGAACACACATAATTACATATTAAAATAACTTACCAACCAATTGTCGCCGCTTGCTCAATGATCAATCTTTAGCTTACACTGAAGTTAAAATCACAGCTGGAATGCTTCCAATAGTGAGAGATTGAAGTTATTTACCGAACTGAATCGAAAAATCCAGATTGTTGGCCGGAATTTGTTTTTTGGCCAGAATTTGTTTTTTCGCCGGAATCGAAATACAGAGAGAGAGACACACAGAGCTTTCAATGAACTTCAAATTCGAGCTGGAATGATTCGAACTGAAGTAATTTGATAATACCGAATCCAGTTGAAAAAATCGATTTCAAAAAAAAAAATCCACGAAATTGTTCCCCAAGCTCGAGCTCAGAGAGAGAGGAAGAGAAAAGGGCTAGAGCTTTCAATCAACTTCAAATTTGAGTTGGAATGATTCGAATAGAAGTAATTGGATGTGCTTTGATACCGAATCCAATAAAAAAAAATTGATTTCAAAAAATAAATTTCCCCGAAGGAGCTCGAGCTCGAACAGTAAAGGGCTCGACTTCTGATTGGCTTATTATTTCTATTTTCTTCTGATTTTTTTTAAAAAAAATTGATGCATCAGAGGGGCAAATTGGGAATTCTCTCTTTCTATACATAAGAGAGTGTTTTAGATAGTAAGAGGGTGTCGTAGAGAGGAGTTTTCCGAGATCGGAGTGTTTGAGAAGCGCGTCCGAAAAAATTATTCTCGTAATATTTTCTCATATTTTCCTACAAAATGAAAGTTTAACAACTTGTTTCCCCTAATTCTTGGTTTTATCGGTTTAGGATATAACCCGTAAACCAAGTTAATCGATTGGTATACTGAATTCAAAACCTAAGTGGTATTAAAACCCCCAGACCCATTCATTTACCCATTTATTCAAATCTAAAATGAAATCAGATATCCCAAAATTCAAGTACAAGATTCTTCAATTTGATCACAACCCAACTTCCTCCGATCAAAAATCCGACGACTCAACAACGAGTTTGCATCAACTGGAAATAAATTCAACAGATACATCGCAGAAAAAGTATCGACATCGAAATCGATCAAGAGGGAAAAAATTCTTTGCTAAGAATATTTCTCTACATCTGGTGATTGAACAACAATGGCGTTTTATTTCTCAACAGCTTATTCCTTTGAGACTTGATTCGTTTTTGTTTTGAGACTAAGAGAAGCCGAAAGAGAGAGTATTAGCAACATGGAAGAGCTAGAGAGAAAGGCTAATGTACAATAAGTCAGGCAACTTGTGATGGCTTCAGGTTTAAGTAGAACATTGTTAACGATGTGTGGGATGGGAAGTAAAAGGGAATAGGATTGGATCATGAAAACTCTCACCGGCTCAATTTTATGAAAGTGTTTGATTTTAAGATTTTAAACAGTTTTATAAGATTTTTAAATAGTTAATAAAATCTTATAAAGTTGTTTAAATAACTTATAAAATTTTTTAAATAGCTTATAAAACTGTTTAAAACCTTATAAAATCTTATAAACCTTTTTATAATCTTATAAAAATATTATAAACTTTTTAAAAACCTTATAAATTATTAACTGTTCAGTTTTTAATGACAAATACATAACTCTTATAACACCATTTAAAAAGTATAAAAAACGAAAAAAACCCTAAATCAGTAAGAAGATACAAAACTCTTACAAAACTGTTTAAAAAGTTAATAATAAACAGAAAAGTTTAAAACGCTCAGAAAAATATCAAAAACAGATTTGACCCAAAAAATAACCAAAACTCAGATTTGTAACCAAAATAGAATCTAAAAAAAAAAATTGATGGATTAAATTCATGTATTCCGGGAAATGAAAATCAATTGAAAGAAATTTACAGAGATTTACATAGACGAAAAAGAATAAAAAATCCTTGATCTATCCTCTCAGCGTTTGCATTCAATGGAGTCAGAGAGAGAATCGAAAACTCTAGATCCATAACCCAAATTCGATTTGCAATTTCAAAAAAGAGAATTTTGTGAGAGAGAAAATTTTGGATCTGGGAGATGAGTTCATGAGAGAGATTTGAGACAAAGTAAGATCTGTTTTTTTCCTCAATTGGCCAGTGAACAGTGGCATTCTCGTAATGATTTTGTGAACAGTGAAATGTTTGATTAAATTTTGTCATGTGTGGCATATTTGTAATTGCCCCAAAATTTATTGCAAAAACATGCCACTATTTATATATGTAAAAAAAATCATTAACTTTTTTCCTTCTTTCTTTCACAAAAGAATCAAAATCCTAAACCCTAACCCCAAAAACTATACCTTAAATATAAAATAGTTAACCAAAATTTAAACAATTAAAAAGATAACTTTTTTACAAAGATTTTTAAACAATGACATATATGTAAAATGACATGTCAAAAGTGATGTATTATGAAAATTCTCCACGTTCAAATAGCTGTTAATGAGATTAGGTGTAACGCACATATGAGAATTCTAATCTCAATAGTAAGACAACTGATGATACATGACATGATGATACCAATTAATTTGGAAGTAGCGGCAATGGCGTTTCTAGGATAAATGATCACTAAGAACAAAATATAAATTTAGAATGTATATAATTAATTTATTACATACTACAATATCCTGGAAATAAATTAATTAAATAAAATTTAATAGTATCAATTTAGACTGCCAAATAGTTGTTGTGATATTACTCTACCACCACCCATTTTCTGTAATTATGACTTATTAATTATGTAATTTATTTAAGTAAATAATCACCACCCAAAAAAAAAACATTTTCTATAAGTGGTAAAAATCAAAGAAATATCATTCATTACTAAATACATAAATAAATAAAAAATGAATAACCAAAACAAGAGAAAAAGGGTTTACTGACGTGCATTAAACACAGTTACAATAAACATAACTGTATCTGTTTATTTAGCATCAGTTTGTATTATTCATAATTATTTAGCATGACCCTTTGTATTATTCATATTACGAAATAACGTAGGTATATATATATATATCTAGGCCTATATATATCTATGTGCTCTTTTAAGTTGATTTTTTAGCTTCTTTTCTGCAGACAGCCGCACATTCTTGTTTAGTAGCATAACATTTCTTGAGTGACTTTCCCATACAACAAGAACATTTGGATTGTCCTTTGGCAAGGCTACACTTTACTTCAATGCACAATTTCGGATCAAGACTCCCAGCCCCCACGTTCGAACTGCCTGTAAATGTACAACAACAAATTCACCAATTACGATTATGGAGAATATTAAATGATTATTTCAATAACAAAAGGCAAACTATATTTTCAATCATGGGCGCACAATATTTGTAATAAACATGATAGATAATAATTTCTAAAATGTCATAATAATATTCTTATAGCTATATTTTGATGAACATTTATAAACCAATATAAAATTTTATATATTCTACAAATATGGATTTTGAATTTTATTGAAAACCTGTTTGGAAAAACATTGCAAAAATTCTAGTTTTCTTAATAAATTATTGTATAGTCTTTAAAGAAAAAATGACATATAAAAACATAGACAGTGTCTTAAAAGATATCAAAAATATATTCTAATTATAAGAAGAAAAGGATTATTTTCTGAGGATATAAACATATTAAAATGAAAAATAAATGGAACAAAAAATCCGTATAGGAAAAGAACTGGAAAAATCCTATTAAATTAAGTTACTAGATACATATACAATGGCAAGCAAGGAAGCTAATTAAGAAAATAAAAAATTTGAAACAAAGCTCGATTAATAAATGCAAAAGTTATGATAGGCAAAAAGTGAAACAAAAAATGTAAATAATGGGGCATTAGAAGATTTGATTGTGAATGCAATGATGCACTATATCAATTTAACCATTAAATCATCAAATTTTCACATAATCATAGAAAAAATAATTCAGTTAAGATCTTACTGGGTGTACTACTGGATGTACTACTAGGTGCACGTGCCATCCCGCCCTTACCCTTACTCTTGCTGGGTGTACTACTAGGTGCACCTGCCATCCCGCCCTTGCTCTGACACTCGTATAGAGGAATGAGAGAAAGCATGATGATGCAAAGGATAGCTAAATGTGATGTCGACATTATTGTATATTTTCTTTTTGAAATTTAATTTCTTTTCTTTTTTTCTTCTTTTTGATGGTAGACATTTCTACGTCGAATAAGGTTTTATATAGACAAGTATGTAATTCGTAGTGCATGTTTCTATGGTGATCCGTAAAAATCTATTTTTGGCTTATTTTAGTTACTTGCTATTCTCTAGTAATAGCCAGTATTGGTGTTTAATTTTTCTCTCCTAATAAACTGCTTAATCGGAGAAATAGTCAAATCTTGAGTAGTTTCCAAATTTGATTTGGAGCAAACTACGAGAATATCAAAAAATTATTTTAATTTATTTTGTAAGCGATAGCAATCTATAAAAGTAATTCTCTTATTATTGGAATAATAGGGAAAACTAACATTTATTCATAAACTCATTAATTTTTTAGCACTTTATAAAATTCATTGTTTAATATAACACTTTTTATTGTTAATTACCCAAAATACCCTTATATCACACTAAACCAAACAAATGTTCATACACTCTCTTTTTTAATATTTCTCGTACATGCCTGATTTTTTTTTTTAATTACTACATCTCTTTTTTTATTTACTTCTATATTCATATTTTATTTTAGAAAATAAAATTCATTTTCAGTTTCCAGTATAATTTTTTTTTCTCTATATTTTAATACCCACTTTCACTATATTTTGTTAATTTTATAATATAAAAAAAATACAATACAACATATTAATATATGTAATGTGTACACATACAAATCATATATATCGTGTATAAGAAAATTTGCTAATGATATTATGTACATGTATTATGTATAATATGTTATACATGTATATGTACACAGTACACTATATCGTATATATGTACACACATAATATAGTATATATGTTCGTATACATCCATCACATTTATATTATCATATACAGTATATATATTAGTGCACACATATTAACACATAGTTATTTATTTAGTATATTATATGTGTATATTATATGTGTATGTGTATACACATACATATACGAATATGAATGCAAGATATATACATATGTATGTATGTACTTGAAGATATTATACACATATACTTACATATACTATGCATACAGAATACATGTACATATATATATTTAGACGTACACATACACATATATATATTATATGTATAATATTTTTTATAGACGTACACGCACATATTTCATACATATACACGCAAATGCATCATTTATACGTATACACCATATAATTATAAATATAGTATAAACTGTACATATATATGAGATATATATACACGTACACATGTACATTAGAATATATATCATATGTATTCATATTCAATATATATATATATATCATTTTAGTTGTGAAAAATATGGTAATATAGATTTTGAAAGATTAAGAATAAAAAACTGAGTTTGAAAATATAAATGAATATTTTTTTTACCAAAGCATTTATAAGAAAAAGAGAAAACAAAGGTGAAAAGAAAAGAAAATAAAATAAATATAAAAAAGAGAAGAGAATAACGTGTAGAGGAGTGAGAAATAAAAAGCAATGGCATTATGGTAATATTTTGAGTGGACGAGGGCAAACATACGATGAACAGTACCAAATTCATTTAACAAGACTCACATTAGACTGATTCCAAAGATTGAAAGTCCTAAAATAATTGCGGAATACAAGCCTATAGCATTGTGCAATCTTTACTATAAAGTAATCTTCAATATACTTACAAGACGTCTACAGCTGTTCTCCACGGACTCGTGTTAGAAAACCAATCCGCTTTTGTCCAAGGCAGAGCCATCTCATATAATAATCTGATCAGCCATGAAGTTCTTTACTACCTCAAGAACATACATGAATAAGGTCTATGATAGACTTGAATGGGATTTCATCAAAGTAGTCTTGGAAAGACTAGGTTTTCACAACATTTGGATTAACTGGGTTATGCAATGCAACACTTCAGTGTCATACTCCTTCCTACTTAATTGAACATCTAAAGGATATATATCTTCATCAAGAGGAATCAGACAAGGTGACCCCCTATCACCCTATATCTTCATCCTATGTTATGAAGTTCTTTCTTGATTATGTAGAATAACACAAGAGAAAGGAAAATTACAAGGAATCAGAGTGGCCAAACACAGTCCAAGAATCAACCACCTCTTGTTTGCTGATGACACCACGTTCTTTTGCAGGACAAGCAAAGAAAGTGTTAAAGCTCTCAAATGAATCCTTAGACAATAAGAAGAATCCTCTAACCAACAGATCAATTGCCAAAAATCGGCAATAACTTTCTCTTCAAAGGCACCTCAAGAGCTAAAAGAGACCTAGAGATACCAAAATGAGGTGGTTTGGGGAAATACTTGGGCTTGCCAGAATATTTTGGCAGATGAAAGAAAGACCTCTTCAGTATTATTGTGGATAGAATCAAGCAGAGAGCTATAAGTTGGTCTACAAAGTTCCTCTCAAATGCAGGGAAGATGGTCATGTTGAAATCACTCCTAAAAGCCATGCCAACTTACATATGTCTTGTTTTACACTCCATGTAAGTCTCTGCAAAAGAATTTAATCAACACTGACTAGATTCTGGTGGGATGGAATTAATGAGTAAAGAAAAATGTGCTGGATTGCATGGAATAAACTAACCGGGGGGAGGGGGGTTAGAGATATCCAGAGCTTTAACGACGCCTTTCTTACCAAATTAAGTTGGAGAATAATTCAACATTCAATTACTCCTAGCAAGGAATCTCCTGGGAAAATGTTGCAAGAGAACCTCTTTCCTTGAAAGCCAATCCCCAACCTCATCATCTCATGGTTGGAAAAGCATTCTTATTGGTAAAGAATAGCTAAGACAGAAGTTGGGTAAGGCCATTGGACATGCTATCAACACTAAGGTTTGACATGAGCCCTGACTATCTCTCACCACACCTATCCAATCTATGAGACCGTCTACAAAGGATATAGAGAATCTACTTGTCTCAGACCTATACCCCAGAATACAAGAGAATGGAATATGCAAAAGATCAACCAATACCTCCCGCACCGGGAAACTGTCATCACTTAACTGAAACCAAGCTCTCTAGGAGCAAAAGACAAACTTGTGTGTCTTGGAAATACATATGGAGACTACTCGCCTAAATCTGGTTACCACCTAGCCAGAGAATCACCTATGCACCTGTCCCAATAATATACACCATAAAGTTTCAACAGGATATCTGGTATATGGAGCATCAAAACTTCACAAAAGCTAAAACTCTTCTTATAGAAAGCAGTAAAAAGGGCCTTACCAATCAGATCCCAGCTAGCGGCAAGGGGAGTCTTAACTCACTCACAATTAGGGCTGGGCACGGGTCGGGTACCCTTGAATTTTAAGATACCTGTTACCCGACCCGACCCTTACGGGTATTAGAATTTTAGTACCCGTACCCGACCCGGAAAAAGCGGGTACCCGGTCAAAATTAACCGACCCGGTAATTACCCGACCCTTTACCCTTACCCACTTCATAACAATTTTTTTTATCTGGAAACATATATATTTAGGATTCAAAGACCACATAGGATCTAATTTACAAAAAAGAGGAAGAAATCATATTATACTTAACACATACGCAACCGTTCAAAAGATTAATTACAAACTCCAAAGCTTAGAGATTGTAATTAATTTTCTGGTGTCCGGACTTGAGCTCAGAAATGCTAAAAAAGATTCCAAAAGTCCACGTTGCTGTATGATTCTTCCATCATATTGGTTTGCCAAAGGATTTGGGAGAACATGTAGAAATTTATAGTTGTATTATGTAATATGTGCAGGTAGTATAAAACGGGTAGTATAAGACGGGTAACGGGACAAGTATGAAAACGGGTAGTGAAAAAAAATTGATACCCGATACCCGACCCTTACCCGCGGGTAATAGAATTGTGATACCCGTTACTCGACCCAAAAGCTACGGGTACCCTTGTTTTTGAGACGGGTACGAGACGGGTCACGGGTCGAAGACGGGTAACGGGTATCAATGCCCAGCCCTACTCACAATGCATCCATTGTGGGGAACCAGAAACAATAGAATATCTTCTCTTACACTGCCATTTTGCCAAGGAAGTGTGGAACTTGGCTCCTTTCAAAGAGACTATCAACTCTGAATCAATCCAAAACCTCCAATCAACTCTCCAACAAGGAAACAAGTAGATATGCCTTCATCGCACATGAATCAACGAGGGACCTCTGTTCCCCTGGATTGCTTGGACCTTATGGCTAACTCGCAACGAAAAAATCTTCAAGAATTGACACTTCTCAGCGACAAAAGTAATCATAAAAGCTGCTCATGATGCCATCGAATGGATCTCGGCGCCGCCACAAACTGCACCTACAATCACTCCAAACCACTCCACTGCAATCAACATAGCAGGATATATTGTTTTCTAATATGCATCATGGAAGTCGGATTTAAAGATTACATGGCTTGGGTGGATTGCAAATGACTTTCAGAATCAAATCTTAGCAAAATATTCCTGCATTGAAACTAGGACTGGATCGGCTCTGCTGGTAGAGGCCTTAGCAATGAGAGAAGCTCTCATCCAAGCGAAGGCGAAAAATCACACCCATTTCACTCTAGCATCGGACTCGCAATAACTTATCTACCTCATCAAATCCAACACTTTCAACTTGGAAATCTATGGCATAGCAAAAGATATCATCAAACATGCCATGGATCTAGATGTAATCTTCAATTTCATTCCAAGATCAAAAAATGTAGAAGCTGATCATATCGTAAAATCAGCTTTATGTATAGTACCGACCGAATCCGGTTTTTCACCGATTTAATGAAATGAAACCAAACTTTCAACCAAATCTTAATCTAAAATGACAAAACTACCCTTAAACCTATCTTCTTCTTCTTCCTTCTCTTTTCTTATTCTTCTTCTTTCTCTTGGACGACGCGGGAGACAACAATGGTGGACAATTGCGGAAACGACAGTAGTGTGGTGGACGACGACGAAAACTGTAACAGTTATGACATCATTGAACGATGACGGTGATGATAGTGGTGGACGACGACGGAGACGCGGTGCACGACAACGGATATTGTGACAATGATGATAATGGTGGACGACGACGGTGATGACGGCGGTGGACAAGTTGTGACGGTGATGACAGTGATGGTCAACTTCAAGATATATGCAAGTCACACTTTTTTCACTAAAGGCAATTATGTCCTAAATGTGTTGTAAATAATGTAATTGTGGTATATTTTATAAGGAATTTGAGATTATGGTAGATTTCACAAAAAAAATTGGATATAAATGATTGATTTAATAAAATTCTAAAAATTATATTAAGAAATCCATGAAAGTCTTATGATCACACGCAAAGACTTCATGTGCAATT